>APFE030763814.1:28381-45683 GCA_000404065.3 Pinus taeda | reverse complement strand
TAGCTTTTAATTTTCAAGAACTTTTCATGAAATTTTCTACGGAAGGAAAGGAAGTTGAATTAAGGGGTATTGCAGGGAAACCGGGAATGATAATAAGCTCTAATGGTATGACAAAGCTTCTAAAAAAGGAGCAAAGAGGTGTAATTGCACAATTATGATCGCTAGATGTTTCCACATCAGAATCATATATTTCTCCAGATCTCCAAAAAGTCTTGGGCAATCATTCCAAGGTATTTGAGACTCCCAAAGGTCTCCCACCTATGTGTGATCATGATCATGCTATTCATTTGATTCCAGGAAGTGTTCCTCCGAACATCTGGCCGTACAAATATCCCTATGTCCAAAAGAGTGAAATTGAATGTATGGTTGCGGAAATGCTAGAGGCTGGTATAATTCAACCGAGTCAAAGTTCTTTCTCTGCTCTAGTCGTATTGGTGCACAAGAAGGATGGATCATGGCCTTCTCCTAGGAACTCCATTGGTGCATCAGATGTGCCAATAAGACAAAGTGCACCTTCAATGAAGTAGCCTCATAGTACTTGAGGAGGCCTACATCCCTCGAGGGTGCTTGGGTTGCTGGAGTAATAGGATGAGGGTATAAATCCCTCTTCATCTCTCTAGCCTCCCATGGTTAGAATATATTGTATGAGTCTGTATGCTGATGTTGTTGCTCCCTCTACTGACATCTTTGCTACATGATTAACATATAAAATACATCAACCTCATACATAAAATAAATTTTTTTTATTAAATGAAACATGTATTTATAAATATGGAAACATAACTTTCAACTAAAAAAAAAAACTCATGAGTGCACTTAAAACATAGTCATATACTAGCTCGGTGCTCTTCCAACTATAACCACACCCATATTGGTGCGCAAAGAAGTATGACACACCATTTTTGGTTAACAAATTTGAATTTTGATAGTGGTCCAACAAACTTTGGCACCGGTGACATGTATAACCCTTTCGCACTCGTATGGAACATTAAGGCTATTGAATGCACCACACTAAGCTATATTTACAAATATTTTTGTGGTGCATTTGGTAAATATAAATGCATGGGATGTGATGCATCAAGATACATTTTATCTGTTCCCCAATACATTTTTATTTACAAAAAGCAGTTCCAAAACCACGGCGTGTTATGTTCACACATTGAAATGTGGTGCACCCTGTAAATTTACAAGGTGAACCTCTATTGGTGTGAGTGGAACATATTGCGCACATTGTGTAGTGATTTTCGTTTTTCAAAAATAGGAGAAAATTTAACCTGATTTCCAATTATAACCTGCTAAAAAATTAAATTACAAGGAAACATAGACATTACATTGATATTTGGTCATCGGGGAAGAATTGTGGACACATAATGGAGAAAAAAAGATTAGCACGGTTTGAAAAAATTGGAAAGTCAAAGTGAGCACAGTACGAAAGGATGGTGAGTAAGAGAAGCACCGACATTAGGGCACTTGCATGAGGGAAGAGTGGCAGTGATGATTTTCAGGGAACTTGCGATGTCATGGCACTTCCCACGTCTTGGATATGTTATGCACCGATGCTTTTTTTTACTATAGCACCTCTCTATTTTAAAAAATTAAAAACTACCTAGCAGTGCTCTTTATAAGAAACCTTGGAGTGTTTTGGTACATTTACCACACTGAAGTATCATTGTAAAATAGTAACACATTTTTCTGAAATTTAAAACTACGACAGTGCTCCTTAGTGGTATGCATTGAGTCATTTTACTACATGAAGGGAGCTGATGCTATCAACTCAAGCACGAGTGAATTGTGTTATTTAACGCACCATGCTTTTATTTTTATTTTAAAAATAAATTTTACATGATGCACCATGTTATATGCAACATTGGTGCTTCTATGTATAGTAAATCACCAGAGCATTTGTAGATTTTAGATGCACCATTCAAAAAAATCCACTAAAACATCTTCCCACCCACCTCCACTATTGATCTCTGCTACAAACCGATTTTTGGGATATATTTTATAGGGCTTCTACAAAAAACTCTACTAGAAGATATTTTCATTGTAGTGTTCATGACTCTAATTGGGCTTGACCGACACTTCCTTAGAAAAGTTATAGTGCATAAATTTTACAAGTTCATATTGATTAAGGCTAAAGAGAATGACATTCTTGGCTTTAGCATTATTTCCATGCACCTTTTTACTATCTCCATTCGTGAGAGGGACATCAAGAACATCATGATCTACCAACATAGAACTCCAAACATCTACCTCTAGGGACATAAGGTATGGTTCCATCCTAACCTTCCAAAAAGCATAGTTTGTCCCATCAAAGACTATTATTTTACGTGATTAAGCATATTGACTCTCTTTCATACACATAATTCCTTATGGATCTACATTCTAGTGGTTAAATTGTTCTTGAAGGAACTTGCATCTGATACCAATTGTTGGGATAAGGAATTACTGAGAAGGAGGTGAATCAGTAATAGTGAGGTTATGAAAATATATGCTCAATTCCTATAAATCCTTTGACCTCTGTTAGATATTTGTAAGAAAATTTAAACTAAAATATAAATCTTCAGTAAAGCAAACCATTCACATGAGCACATAGTTCATTAGTTGAGAATCACACACATATTGACACATGTATTTTTATGTGGAAACCCAAAGGGAGAAAACCTCCAATTTGTTTGTTACTATGATGTGAATCAAGAACCCACTTAATTACATCAAGTTCTTTGTGATCACCGATTCATAGGAAGCCCCAATTCCCTTCAGATAGGAAGCCACCACTTACCAAGAGGCACCAATCTCTTATGAATTTAGGTCACTACCTACTTTAGCCATTGTTATACTTTTCATATTATTTTTAGACTGAAAACAGAGGCTAATACATATGCTCATAAATATCAACCTCATCTATTGTTGTACCAACTCCTTCCCTTAATCTCTTCAGCTCCACTACTCAATAATCTCTAGTCTTGAACCTCTGCTCCTCACTCACATAGACTCGACACAACTGTTGTATCCCCCACTTTTCTCTAAGGTTGTAACAACCCTAATTAAAATTCATGTAAAACTATATAAGGCCATAGTTGATGGGACACGTATTCCTAGATGAATGGTGGGCAAGACATCCTAGTGGGTGTTCATTTTGGCTATTATGGCTAAAACAAATTGACAAAGGAAATGGCTAATGCTTTGGAAAGGAAAAATGGCATTCTTGGCACATTTATTTATGAAAATAACGGAAATTAGGAGAAAATTAAGGTGAAAGGTCACAAGTTAAATGTGAGGAGGAAAATGAAGGAAAATAATGGAAATTGCAGAAAATAGAGGCCTCATTGCTAAAATGGATTCTGAGGATCATTGTGTAATATTTTTCTCAACTTGTGAGCAAGGAAGTGAAAAGAAATCAATGAAGGAAAGAGGAAGAAAGGAGAAAGCAAGGAAGAGCATGATCAAGAAACTACAATAGGATCCATTGCAGGTATCAATTTTCATGTCAGTTTTGCTTGCTAGATTTGGTATGCATGGTATTGCATGTTGCTTTTTGCTGTCATGGCATGGGTTTTGTCAGGTGTGACAATGTTTTCAGCCTAGACTTGTCATTTTTGGATAACAATGGTGTGATGGGGTTCTCATGCTTTGGTTGACTTGGATTGCGAGATGGATTCAAAGTTGAGTGAGGTGGATATCTGAATAATAAAGAACATGGGCTAGTGGTCCCTGAACCAGACTGTGGAGCATGGTAAAACCAATGGCCTAGTGACCCCTTGTTTCTGGGAAAACTAGTGTCTATTCAGAGCTACTAGTCCCACTAAGACGAGTAGCTATCTTAGAAACAAACAATTCAAAGTAACTGGTGTTTTCCTTTATGAGAGATAGATGAGAGAGAAGCAGAGAGTACCAACCTCAGTCTTTTGCTTGGCTTCTTGCTTGTTTCCTCCCTCCTTTGATAGAGATTTTGCCACTCCTTTCTCACTTGTCCCGCTTCAAAGAACACTTGTAGAGTCAAAGAAGCAAAATACCATTAAAGCATAGAGATATATAACCATAAACAATATAGGATCAAATGTATATTAACCATACAAATGTATAAACAAATACAAGATTCATAAATATAAAAGCATATGGAGGAAAACTCGAATAGCTTTATTGATAAAAGTAGTAGAAGAGAGGATTACAACCTAGCTATCTGATCCAGATCCATCCTCCTAGCATGAAAGCCCTCTTCACCTCATGAAAAGACTAGATCACCCAACAATACAATGCTTTACAGAGGAACCAACAACACTTCCTTACAAAATACAAAATTCCAACCCTTGGATCTTTAGGATGAGGGATCCATATATAGATATTTGCAGGGGGTGGGTCAGCTTTTGGGATTTTGATTAGTGTCATTTCACTGATAGTTCTTGGTTCCACTTGGAGATTTCATGATCTCTTACTCATCCCCGGGTGAATTCATACAGGCAAGTGTCATATGAGCAGTTTCTAGAAGATTCTATGGGTTTCCACCTAGCAAATTGCCTCTGCCATTTGTCTACTCTCACTCATCGCACCCTATAGAAGAGCTTTTCATTATGCATCGCACTCTCTATGTGTAGTAGCTGAGATGCATCACACCCTTAGCATGGAGCAGTCTGTATGGTCTAGTTTTGAGCAGTTTTTTAGGGAGAACTTATGGGAAATGATATAATCAGTTGACCTTGATCCTTTAGGGTATGAAACAACACATTTAGGGGTTTAGAAGCCCTTGGTTTATATACATATGTGATTGGGGTTGCAGTGCCCAAATATGTCTATAACACCCCTGAGACAGATTCTGGGTTGTGGGAAAGCCATGATTGTTTTTCCTTATGGGCCTATTAATCCTTGCTAGTGAATAGAAAGATATATAGTAAAGACAAGAGGTTGGTCACTCTCCATTGGGCCTAGTAATCCTAGGTTTGGGATATGTGGTAAAGCCTGGAGAGTGGGTCTCAGTTTAGGGCCTAGTGATCCAAGTTCTGATTGTGCTAAAGCGTGAGAGACTAGGAGACAAGAAAATTCCCCATGTTGTAGGTGGAGAAATCTGATGACATTTATGCTTGGTTTTTTCTAGTGATTGGGTGGAGATACTTTTAAATCCTATTATAGCATGTTTATTTTGTTGGCCTAGTGATTCGAGGTGGATTACTGTAAAGCCTGGTTTCTATTGATGAGGATGAGGTGGTTTAGCCTTAGGATTCCCCGTTGCTTCTTTGGTTTGAGTCTGACATTCATGCTTGCAATATGGCATGAGGTGAATGGCTTAAGATATATTTGGCTCAACAATTCTATGGTCAGGAGGAACATGGTAGTCCCATCCTGGTTTTGGATTTTTCATCATTAGTGAGAGGTTATTTCTTCTTGAATTTCTATGAGTATTATATTGATTTGTATCTGCATCATATGGTTGTGATTTCATTGGTATTTCTACTATTATTATGTTGGTTATGTATGTGATTTATGACAATGGATAGTATGGCTCTCATTTACTTGTAAATGAATGGATAACATATCTATGACCTAATAGATGATAATGCACCAAATGATATGAGGTAACAATGGTTCTTAGCGATTCTCAAATAAGTATGAGATGCCTATGCTTAAATATATTATTTACACTTGTAGATTACATATTTGGATATGTTTGACACAATTCATGTCATGCCTAGTAAGGGTCTGGTTAAGGGATTGTTCAACTATTTTCTTTTGTATCATTGTTTCCCTATTATTTTACTATTTTGGAGATTTCATTCAATTCTGGGTAGTGACCTTCACTCTAGGCATGAAAAGGTGGCTCAAAACCCGAGGGTCTAGCACAACACTAGACAAAATTTTCATTGGATGTTGGCATGCCTATAGAATGAGAGTGTACAAAATCTCCTGGACACTAACATGCATATAGAATTAGAGCATTGAGAGTTTAAGTGGTCAAACCATTAGTGGGACTAGCTACCTAAAGAGTTGGGATGGTTCTCAAGGGTCCTGTGGCTGATGTGGAAGGTTTATATGTTGTGTTTCTGTCGATTCCATTTCCTTAAGGTCACATAGCAGGTTAAATCTAATCATCGTAGCCCCTCATCGCATGTTTATCCTGGTTGGATGGTTGCTTGGGCAGATGTGGGAGGAGGGTACTATAGAGTGGTATCAGAGCATGGATAACCCCTCGGATTGGAGGAGTGGTGTGTTGGTCATGCATTCCTATCAGTTGCATATGTGTTCCTTATTGTTGTAGTTCATGTGCTTGTTGCATTTGCATGGTGTTCATCATGGTTGTAGTAATGTCGCCATGTGAAGGTTGATGGTGTTTTTGTTGGATGTGCTATCATAAGTGCATGGTTGTATATGCATTTGCTATTCATGTCGGTGTCTATATGTTGTTATGCATGCATTGTCATGGTTATGGTCATGCATGTATAGTAGGTCAAGAATGCATTGTGAGGCCATTTTATGCAATTAGGTCATCATGATTTTATTGGTATGTTATGATACTAATAAGTTAGCTAAGATAGTGTAGAATATGCATATCATTAAAGTGAAGTTGCAGCATCGGACCTCGAGGCAAGATAATTTTGTCATACAAGTTTGTATGTTGGGGATGCAGGTATGTAGGTTAAAGATTGTTATATGCATTAGGTTTATATAAATTATGTTTATGTAGGTCTATTGGGGTTATGGTTACATACATGATAGATTCTAGTTGATTAGTATAATCATATTCACATGTGCTAGATACTAGTCATGAATGATAATAAGTTGTGGTTGTATGCATTATTATTTTGTTTTATGTTAAATAACTTGATGTTTATGTTAAATGTTGTTGATGAATAGGTTATATGTTAACTTTTAGTTAGCTCGATGATTATATTATATGTTGTTGATGAATATGTTATATGTTAACTTATTGTTGTTATATGCTAGTAACTTGATGATTAAAGTTATTCCATTAAGATCTTAATGTTATATGTATCATGTTAAATTGGATTGTCCTATTTATATGGTTAGGTATATGACATTCAAGTACGAGTCAACTTATTGTGACATTGTGTTGTAGTAATCTAGACTGATCGTACATATATGATTGTTATGCGTGAATGAAAAATGTTTATGAGATTATGATGTCAACATGTTAGCTAGTGACTATTATGGATAGCATGACCTTATCTATGGTTGAGTTGATGTGTTATGAAGTTATATCATACTAATCCAACTTGATTGTGTAGACAAAATAGCCTCACCTAAGATATATTAAGGTGTGAGTTTGTATATGTTGTGCACTTGGTGCTTGACTGATTAATGAAGTCATTTATTTGGTGTTTGAGTGTTTGGTGTCTATTATGTCGTCTAGTTGACTTATTTAACATGGTATGTTTATAGTTTGTTTGAATGATTTATTAATTGGATGAGATGACTATGTATGTAAGATTGCATGAAGGAATTATCTTTAAGCTCATTGTACTAACATAGATGTGTTGAGACAATAGATATGTACTTGAGTGTAAGTAGGTGATAGTTGTAGCATTATGTCCAATGATTATGAGTTGACTATGGATTATGACATGATTGTTAGTCTTGGTAAAGGTTGATTGAAATTGATAGATATGATTATATTGGTATTTGGAACATGTTGTAGACATGTGTAAACAGTTGGAGGAAATAGGCTTGGTATTAGTGTGACAAATTAATAATTGATTTGTTTATATAACTAACAGTTGGGTGATGTATCAGTACATAGTAAGCCTGAATTACAACAAGGTAAAAAGGTAAAAGAATGGAATTGATGAAGAATTCCTTTGGATATGCTTGGAAACCATAATTATAAATGAATGAATGCTTTACATACAAGAAGTATTCTTAACCCTAATTTGTGTGACATTATGTGGATATGTGATAGATTCATGAACATGTAATTGAGAGTTATATTAGCTAGTCTCTAGTTACAAGTGGATATTTCAAGTGAATTGGAGTCTATTGAGAGATGGTGTGGATGTGTTCAGTTGAAAGCAACATGTTTGGTAGAAAAAGGTAATTTAACTAGTGTATTTTTATGTTTATTTATGCACTAACAATTATGCTTTCATGGTAATATGATGTAGGGGATTTCATGGCATAGAGACTCCCATGAAATATTGAAGAAGGATCAGGTTGATATTTCCTCAGGAACCATGGGCATTGAGTCATGGTGTTTGTTGCTAGTCATGCACTTTTGGTATTTTGTGATTTGGTTACGCTTGATTGAATGTTTGTTATGTCTAGTGCAAGACCTTTCCACTTTGTTTACAGTGTTGTATTGTTATTGATTTTCACGATTTTCTTCTTATATGTTTCTTGTGCTTTCCTTTTAAGTTTTGATCCTTGGGATTAGGTTGGGAAAGAGGAAAGTTAGTGGAGCTTAGAGAAAGCTTAATGAAATACTTCTAGAAATGTAAGACTCAGATAAAGTTGGTGCATGTATAAAGGAAGTTGAAGACACAAGTATAACAGCAAGTTGGACTGGTTGGGTCCATTTGTGTGGATAGAAAATGATGGGAAAATGATGGGAAAGGTAATCAAGAAAGGTAAGGTGAATGGATTTGATGTGTCATATGACTTGGCTATGTTTGGAACTGTTGTTCTCGATTTTGTGCATGTGGTGCACGCATAGAGGGAGTTTTCTTAACTTTGACCTTATGATATCTAATAATTATGTTGTGATCATGATTATGTTGATGTTTATACGTGTATACATGTTTGCATGTATGTATGTTATGTTTGACAGGTTCATCATTGATCATGATTATTTTATGCTAATGTTTATATGTACATATGTATGTATATATGCCATTGACTGACTAGATCATTATTATTTTATGTTGATGTTTATATATATGTATGTTTATGTATGCATATTGTTGTCAAACATGACCATGATTATTTAGGATAATGTTTATGTATATGTATGCATGTATCCATGTATCTATGTCACTGCCCAACAGGGTCATGATGGATCATTCTTGTGGAGGAATGATTGCTTATGCAGGTGAGTGCCATGAAGAGATTCCTAGTTCATGAAGAATTAAATGGGGAGAGTAGTGTGATAGATCTATGAGGTGAGTATCATGTGGTTATGAGTTGATATTATGTGATTATAATATGTATACATTATGGACATGCTAGACTGAGGGATACATCAGCGAAATGAAATCAGTATGACCTATGACATGCTAGGATAACCATGGAAGGTGGAGAGATACTTGAAGCAAGGTTGCTTGGTAGAGACAGTGTAGTTTTGCATCTTTTATGTTGTGTGCATGTGGTGTTGTGTATATATAATGTGTGTACATGTTTCTTATGAAATGTTATGTACAAAGTGGTACAAATAGTGTTGTGTGAATATTTCATATGTAGTGTTGCGTATAGGTGGTGTTGTGTACATGTCATGTAGATGGTGATGTGTACATGTGGTGTCATGTACATGTCATGCACGTGGTGTTGTGTATGTCTGGTGTTGTGCACACACTATACAGGTGGTACCATGTACATCTAGTGTTGTATACACATTATGCATATGGTACCATGTACATGTGATGTTGTGTACATGTTGTGTAGGTCATGCTTTGTATAGGTGGTACCATGAACATGTTGTGCATGCGGTACTTGTGTACATGTGGTATTATGTGCATGTCATACATGTTGTGTTGTGTACATGCAGTACTACGTATGTTCATTTTGCAGTCATGACATCATGACATGCGTATTCATTATGTTGTAAATTGTGTAGATATATGTATTGTGTTGTACATTAGGTCTAAATATATGTATTGTGTGGTGGTTTACATAGGATTTAGGCATATGTATCGTATTGTGATGTACACTAGGTGTTGGTTAATGTGTAGTATGTTAGATGTAGGTGCATATATTGCATGGTGTTGCATGTCGTCTATGGTTGTATGTGTGCAATGCACACTATGTGTGTGCACCTGATTAAGGAGAAGGAATTGGGTGTTTGTCAGGTGTGGAGACTGATCCATAGTGTGTACGGAATAAGGACAAAGGTAGAATTTAAGGATTGATTAAAGGATAAGTATCAATATTTTATTCTAGTTTTATCATGCATGTGATTTATGATTTTGGTTTATGATGATTACTTGTGATCTATGATTATGGTTCATGATGATTACATATGATTCATTGTTTTGATTTATGATGGTTGTGTTTTGAGCTAAATTGATATGATATTTTTGTATATGTTGATTTGGTCAAATATGCTAGTTTGACTTGTTATGATAACAAGTAAACAAGATTACAAGTGTACCTGATTTGTAGGCCACCAATGAGGTATGATTTGAAGTTACTTCAATTTATTTTGAATCTAATGCAATTTACGTGCTTGGTGCATGGAAGCATGAAATTCCCAGTTGGGTGGTCAAAATTGATAGTAAGCATTAGCAGCAACAAAAACAGAAATTGGAGCATGCAACAGTATGTTGGTAAATCACTTGAGGAGCAGGGCCATTGTGGGACACTGTTATGCAATAGTGTCCATTGATTTCCCTGAGCATGCTATTACCAGTATGATGGTTTGAGCTAGGTATATGCCTTGTTTGTTTGACCTTCCAATACGAGGAAGCCTTGCCAAGGGATGGATTGTCTGGGATAGGGATGTCGGGAAACTTTGAAGGTGAGTGACTGTATGGAAGGGGTGACCCAATTGTGTAAGGGATTATGCAGCGGAGAATCGAAGGTAAGGGATACATTTTTTTTGGTCATTAGCATTCCCAAATGGAATCAGAGGCACATTGAGAGTGTGCCCTGGAACAATGAGTCGGTAACTATTCACTAAGAGGACAAGTGTCATACAATTATACCACTGAACATTGGATGCAATTTCATTGTGGTAGTGGATTTTGGACTTCGTGGGAAGGAGGTGAATCCTATTATTACTTTGAGGGTCGAGGCGTGAGCCTCTGGATTCCCTTGTTATGGATGTAGGCATTGTATCCTTTTATTTGCTAGTTGAGAAAATGTGTATATGTGTATATTATTGTAAATATTGTATCATGTTGATTTATAAAACTATGTAGACAGTATGGTTATTTGTTGGTTGAAGAAGATGTGTTGAAGTATATGTGGATGTTATTGTAAATACTGGAATGAGTCATGTTATAAAGATCCAGTAAATGATATGATTATCATGTTTCAACAATGGTCTTTGTAAATAATAAAACGAGCTTTGTTATAAATCTCCATGGGAAATGTGTTTTGTTTTCAAAAATTTTGTTAGTTATAGGTGTCATTCAACACCAAGGATGGTCTTCCTCCAAGGGGGAGGGTTCTGTAACAACCCTGATTATAAATTCATGTAAAAATATACAAGGCCATGGTTGATGGGGCACATATTCCAACCTGAATGGTGGGGAATACATCCTAGTGGGTGTTCATTTTGATTATTATGGCTAAAGGAAATTGGCAAAGGAAATGGCTAAGGTTTTGTAAAGGCAAAATGGAATTCTCAATACACTTATTTATGAAAATAATGGAAATTAGGGGAAAAGTAAGGTCAAAGGTCACAGGTTGCATGTGAGAGGCAAATGAAGGAAAATAATGGAAATTGAAGAAAATAGAGGCCTCATTGATAAAAAGACTTCTGAGGATCATTGTGTGAGATTTTTCTCAACATTGGAGCAAGGAAGAGAAAATAATAAAAGAAGATGAGAGGAAGGAAGGAGCAAGCAAGGAAGTGTAGGATCAAGTAGCTACAACAGAATCCTTTGTAGGTATTGATTTGCATGTGTGTTTTCCTTACTAGATTTGGCATGCATGGTATTTCATGTAGTTCTTTACTCTCATGGCATGGGTTTTTCCAAGTGTAACAGTGTTTTCATATTAGCCCTACCATTTCTGGATAGCCATGGTGTGATGGGGTTCTCATGTTTTGGTCAAGATGGATTTCCAGATGGATTTGAAGCTACGTGAGGTAGATCTGTGAATCATAGAGAACATGGCCTAATGGTCCTTGAACTAGACTATCGATCACGGTAAAGCCACTGGCCTAGTCACCCATGATCCAAATTGTGGGTTGTGGTAAAGCCATGATTGTGTTGCCTCAGTGGGCTTAATAATCCTTGCCAGTGAATGATAGAATATGCGGTAAATCCAAGAGGTGGGTTTCTCTCTATTGGGCCTAGTAATCTCAGGTTTTGGATATGTGGTAAAGCCCTGAGAGTGGGTCTTGGTTTAGGGCCTAGTGATTTGGGTTTGGATTGCGCTAAAGCATGAGAGACTATAAGATAGGAAAATTCCTCATGGTGTAGGTGGAGAAATCCGGCGATATCCATGCTTGTTTTAGCCTAGTGATTGGGTGGAGATCATGGTAAAGCCTATTATGAAATGTTTATTGTGTTGGCCTAGTGATCCAAGATCGATTATGGTAAAGAATGATTTCTATTGTTGAGAGTGAGGTGGTTTAGCCTAGGCATGCCATGGTTGGTTCTTTGTTTTGAGTTTCACATTCATGATTGGAATATGGAACAGGGGTGAATGGATGAAGATAGATTTAGCTGGTCCATTCTATGGTGAGGTGGAACATGGTAGTCCCATTCTAGGTTTATATTTTGCATCATTAATTAAAGATTATTTCTTCTTGTATTTCTATGAGTATTATAATAATTTATATGTGGATCATATGGTTGTGATTTCATTGGTATTCCTGCCTCTACTATGTTTGTTATGTATGTGTTTTATGATAGTGGCTATATATGGATCTCATCATGATTTTACTTGTAAATGAATGGACAATGTATATATGATCTAATATATGTTAATGCAACAAATCACATGAGGAAACAATGGTCCTTAGTGATTCTCAAATAAGTATGATATCCCAATGCTTAAATCTGCTATCTACACCTGTAGATTACATATTTGGGATATGTTTGATGGAATGTTTGTCATGGCTAGAAGGGGTCCGATTAAGGGCCCGTTCAACTATTTTCTTTTGCATCATTGTTTCCCTATTATTTTACTATTTTGGAGATGTAATTCAATTATGGGTAGTGGCCTAAGCTCTGGGCCTGAAAAAGTGGCTCAAAACCTGGGGATGTTGGCACAACACTGGACAAAATAGTCCCTAGACATTGGCATTCCTATAGCATGAGAGTGTCCACAGCTTCCTGGACATTAACAGGCATATAACATGAGAGAATCCATAGGTTAAGTGGTCAGAAAATCTGTGGGACCTAGGGGCTCGCTATGTGAAGAGTTGGGATGGTTCTTAGGGGTTCTGCAACTGATGTGGAAGGTATGTATGTTGTTTTTTTGTCGATTCCATTTCCTTAAGGTCACATAGGAGGTTGAATCTAATCATAGTAGCCTCTCATAGCATGTTTACTCCAGTTGGTTGGTTGATTGGGTAGACATGGGAGGAGGGTATTACAAAGGCAATCCTAATTTTTGTTCCTCTTTTGCACGAATGTCGATGTTGTATTTATTGTCCTCATGTTGTCTTTGTTTCTCGGTGCCTAATAGTGTGATTTTGTAGGGCTTTTCCTATTGTTGTTCCATCAAAACTACAATGCCACTACAACTCCATTAAATATAAGAATGGGTACCCTTGGATTCTCCATACTAAGAATTTAATCCCAGTCTACCCTACACACTCAAAAACTACTGCTACTGAATTAATATTGCACATATAACTTGGTCCTCCATCCTCTTAAATGCCCACAAAGTATATAATGTACTTTAGGTATGTCTATTTTTCCTTCTCTAGCTGTAGCATGCCATCAGAGCTCATAAATTCACTTGTATGGTGTCCTTGAGTGATCTTCCTCCGTAAATTTCTCAATGCATGCAAGTGAGAGAAAAGGAGGCTTGCTTCATAGTCATCATTAATACAATGCCAACAACTTCTTTGTGTGCATTTAGCTTACCTGTCGACCCATTTGTCCTTTGCATATTTTGCGGCGAAGCTTTTGAATCATCCATGACTATGATGTAGAGCTAAGTATGACACATAAGCCAAAGATATGTTGACTCATTCATATCACAATATAGAATGATTTTGATATGGATCACGGATGTCGTCATGCCCATAACTTCTAATTTAATCCCATTTCACAAGACTTATAGGATTTTGGGCTCGTGAGCCATGGCCCACCATGATGCATTATAGAATGTGCACATTTTGTATTGGTGCCCATTTCTTTGTATTTGGCACGAAGCCTTCTAAATGCTTTCATGCACTGTTTTTCTTTGTTCAAAGCTCAAAGGCCCTTGGTCATCAGAACACATGAAATATTCACAAAACTAAGTCCTTGATGTGCCTCTCGATATTTGACAAACTTTCAAATATCGACAAGAACTTCCATCACCTGTCTTTATTACTTGCCACAAAATCTCGACGCTTTATCCTTTTTACCTAATTCCTTACAATATTCCTCGCCTTCCAAGATTCCTAGCTTCCTACCCTAATTCAATGCAATTGTGTAACCTTTTTAAATAATACTCCAAGCTTTTGGGCCTTCTCAGATTCTGGGCTTCCTGCTACTCTACCTCAATACAATCACATAACATTTTCAAATAAGACTCTGGGCTTCAAGTATTTGAGGGTTCCTGGTACCCCAACTCAATGTAATCTTGTAACCTTTTTAAATAAGCCTTCGGGATTTAGTGCCTTCTAGAGTTCCATGTAATGCCCCCTATGGCTTAAGGTCCTTACTTTGACTAACCATAACTTTTGATCCACAAGGCCATCTGCAATATTCCATTTACAGTTGGAAAGATATTTCCAAACACTTTCCAACTAGTTAACTTTAGGAGACACTGAGCTGATTTCTTGAGACATAATCTCCTCCAAATCTTGAGACTCCCCAAGCATCATAGTTAACTTTTTATAGCTTCTTTGCTAAGCTTTCTAATATGATGATTCTCTACATAATATTGCAAAAACCATGGGAGTCCCCCTGACCAACATACTCATCAATCCCCACATATCCACCTTCTACCCCCAATGCTAGTCTCCTTGACATCAATGCCAATATAAGAGATGCCACTAACCATTTAGATAATGCCAGGTGTCAAACATATTGTTTGGCTGAGTTTCACCAATTGGAGGAGGAAACAAGTTTCGTCAGAATGATGACATAAGTATGATAATTTAAGGTTGTTGGATTTTAGTGCGCCATGTAATAGTGTATGGAAATCTAGCTATATAAGGGGATTGAAACAACATTTTTTTTTCATTGATATCAATAGAGAATTATCTATGTTAATTAAAATGTCACAAATTTTGGCGGTGTGGAGCTAAAGAGATTTGATTATGTAGAAAAAAATTCAGTGGATTACTTTGAGAATACTTACCAAGAAGAAGAAAAGATATCCATAACAATGGCAGTAGAATAACAAATTACTTTCCATGTTTTTATATTAAAAATGATAATACCATTTTGATGAAAAATGTTCAAACATATATCTACAAATTGAAAAGAAACACAAGTACAAGACTATTGTATCCTATACAACAACCTCCATTATTGTATGATTTTGCCATAAAATAATGGATACCCTAAATATTTTTTTTCCTATTTTCACAATTTGTTATCATTTGTTTTTGACTTCATATGGTTTTTCTAAATAATAAATACTATTTATTCAGAGTGACTATCTTTTATTTTGGTTTCATCTGTGATAATGAGCCATAAACATTCACAAATTTTCATAGTTTTCAAGGAATTAATTTTGCATATCACTTAACCTATTTTGATTTCTTATTGCTTGGTAGAATGCCAATATTTTATAAAAGAAATTTAATTCACAATATTGGATCAAAGAATTTGAATTGTTGATCATATGTATGGTTTTACCATATATTTCAAATATCTAGATCGCAATCATGTATAACAAACATTGATATAAGTTCTACGGATTCCCAATTCCTTAAATATATATTTGGAGGAAGTTGTTTATAGATTACTTCTATTTATTATTTGAAGTCTCCACAAATTGGAATTTAGGTCAGGATTAAGTGACATTTATACAAAACTTCTAAATGCCAAACTCTACTAATTTAGATTTAATGGAAATTTAATGTCATTGTTTGAAACTACTAGATTATGGGATCAGGAATATATGAATCCGGTTCTATCTTTCACCTAATATTTCATGGCTTCAAAATAACATAAGGTAGAAAATGAAATGCATTGAACAAATTTTTAATATTTTTGTTTGTGTTGGGTATGGAGCATGATTATTTAGAGGCCTTTGTTTGAGTCGGATATATACCCCAAGAAGTTTGTACGCCCCTCCACGCAGGGCGGGGGTGTGGGGGAGACTTGTCCGCCCCCCCGCGGGGGTTCTGGGGGGCCCGATTCCCCCTGGCTGGGGGGTCTGGGGGTCAGCAGTCCCCTGGCAGGGGTTTCGGGGGTAGTGCCCCCGAAGCTAAAAACATATGCAAAATTTCCTTGTAAAAGTATAGTAATTTATAGTCGATCTAGGTCGTTTATTAGGGGGATGATCTGACAGTAGAACTTATGTTTAGTTTAGGGTTTTTTGACCTAGAAGGAAACCCCTCTCTTCATATGAGGGCATTGTATTGAGGCTGTGTAATAGATGTGTATTCTCTGAGTGAGAAATAGAGAGGTGAGACTATGAGAGAAAACAAAAGATATTACAATGAATCTACAGTAGGTTGTGTTCCTTCATTTTGCTGGATAATAGAAAGGAAGGACTGGCTATTCATTGTGGATGTAGCCAAAACTAGGTGAACCATGTATATCTGTGTCTCTCTAGTTTTATGCATTTTCTATGTTTATATTTATGCAATATTCTATGTGTTCCATTGCTCTGTAATATATAATTTTCTAACAGTTTGGGTCTATGATGACATTAAATATGGAACTACTCTAAATTTGATGGAAATTTAATATCATTGTTTGAAACTACTAGATTCTGGGATCAGGAATATCTGAATATGATTCCATCTTTCACCTAATATTTCATGGCTTCAAAATAACATAAGGCAGAAAATGAATTGCGTTGAACAAATTTTTAATATTTTTGTTTGGGTTTATGATGACATGAAATATGGCACTACTCTAGATTTGATGGAAATTGCAAATTTTTAAATAACTATACAAAACATTTAAATAATATGGGCTCATAAGAAAAAATTAAATATATGTGTAAATAAACAATTAAAAATCTTCTACCCAATTTTTCTTTTGGAATATAAAATTTAGGTATAAGATTTTTTTACAAAAATCTAACAATTTTGTTTTAAACTCATAAATTTAGATTTTTTTAATTTGTA
>APFE030763814.1:0-17740 GCA_000404065.3 Pinus taeda | reverse complement strand
CAAGACTTGTCTTGATTAAAGGAGAATACTGCACTTTGATAATCTCATCTAAAGTTTCAGATCCTTTAGCAAATCTAATATTAAGGGTTTTTTTTTCTTAATTTCGTTTTTAAGTCCCACAATTTCACATTCTAACTTTTCATTGTGTTTATCTCTTTCAGCAAGTTGGACTGTCAGAGTATCTATAATCATATTCTTTTCCTCTAAACAAATTTTAAGTTTAGAAATTTCTTCATAAAGACCTTCATCTATAGCATCCAAGAAATCATCATCTTCAAAGGCCATCAAAATTCTATCATCATTACATTGTTCATCTTCATCACTATCTGAAATTCCATCACTCTCTTCATGTGTATAATAGCTCTTGTTACTTACATTATGTTTTATGTTCCATCTAACAAGTTCCTTACCTTTATTTTTATGAGGACACTTGGCAGCATAGTCACTGAATCTTCCATAAGCAAAGCATTTGAAAGGTAGCTTACCTCTGAATCTTCAAATCCCCCATTGAAGGTTCTTAACAAAGTTTGATTCTTCCTCTCCTTCTGAAATATGTCCTGAATCATTGTAATCTCCTTTTCTTGAGGCTTTGAATGCAATGTCTCTCCTATCTGATGGTCCCCCTTTCCTCATTTCGTAAGCAGCCAGGATTCCGTGTAGCTGTGACATGGTAATGCTCTGTAAGCCCTTCTTTTCTTCTATGGAAGAAACTTTTGAATCAAACTTAGAAGACAAGGATCTTAGAACCTTTTCAACCAGAACAACTTCTTTTATTTCTTCACCCAATTTTTTCATACAGTTAACAATATCATCAATGCGTAAGAAATAATTAGCCACACTTTAATCATTGTGCATTCTCATATTTTCATATTGAATTCTGAGAGTTTGCAGTTTTTCTCGTTTTACCTGATCATCTCCTTCATAGCTCAAAACGATCTTGTCCCATATTTCTTTTGCAGTTTTGAGTTGCATAACCTTGATGAATTCTGATTGAGATAGACTCCCTAATAGAGTATTGACAACCTTATCATTTGTTTCATACTTCTTTTTACCAGTTGTATATGTAGGAGTTGTTGATGGAAATGTGTATTCTGTTTCTATGGTATCCCAAACTTCTGTACCAAGAGATTGAAGATAGGCTGTGATTCTTACCTTCCAATAGACGAAGTTGCTCCCATCAAAAATTGGTGGCCTGATCGATGCCTCCTTTTCGTAGTTGCTCATGATGATAGATCTTCCTTCAAGAGATCAAGCTTCTTCTGAAGGACCTGCATTGATACCAATTGTTGGAAATAATACTGGGAGGGGGGGGGTGAATCAATATTATCAAGTCAATTATTTTTCATTTCATACACAGATTTGTATACACTACTTGAGATATTGAAAACAGCGTATATACGCAACTTCAGTTAATGAAACTAGCATATAAGTTGCAGACCTATAATTCAATTTATTCTTCAGATGTTGTTCATAAATATTTATGTCAGAACCATATAAACAGTAAATAGAAACAAAAAATAGAGCAGACAGTCACACACAAGAACACAAGATATAAGGTGGAAACCCAATGTGGGTGAAAACCACCTGCTGCAATTTGTCTCTATCTTCTTTCAATTTAGAAACTTCTTTTTACAATGTTTTTGTACTGGTGTAGTCTTATACTAGTACGCAGGCTGTAACTTGCAGAAGGCTACAACCTTCTCTCGTTCTCCAGCTTCTCTTAGAAGGGAGCTAAAACCCCCTTAGCTCTTGTACTAGTTGAGGTACTAGTACGTAGGTGCTGACCTACAGAAGGCTACAACCTTCTCTTTTCTTCCAGGAGCACATTTCATAAATTTTCAGACTGGATCCATGAGAAACATCAATCGAACATCAAGTATATCTACATCAACCAATCTTCTTTGTACAACCCAATACTGAATCAAACAATCACTTCTCTAAATGTTGTAACTAGAATAATAACAGTAACCAAACACCAATCCTGAGCCCATAATACTATACCAATAAACCAAATTAGCTAAAACGTATGCTACTTCAAGATGAGGAACGTGCGTGCATACGCACCTATATAAAGGATAACCTACGTATACGCTTCTTTGAATTACTAAACTGGCGTGTATATGCGCCTTCGCTCTGCCAAACCTGCATACAAATATATGAAAGACAGTTTCCCCTTTTCAAGTATTCAAGCATTAATTATACCTAGATTATCAGATTCATAGATCAATTCATGCATCAAATATAATAGATCAAAATCACACAAATATACTTCTATTCACGTCTTGAGATTTGACCCTTCAATAAAACTTATCCATCTTGTAACGCTCAGGTTCCTCCTTGATTCAGATCTAGCTGTGTGCCATAAACTAATCACTAGTATTCTAGATCTTACTCCTCATAAGATATTCAACACTTAAGTCCATTTTCTTGCCAAATGATCTCTTCCTTTTTATAGTCTTGGCCTTACTCAAACCATGGCCCAAAACCATAGATAACCAATACTAGGGACCCAATACCTGGGTTCAATATTTCGGATGCAATACCAAGGTCTAAAACTATATTTCCAATTACCATGGACCCAAAAATAATCTTTCCCACATGTACGTGCTTTTCCGTGCATGAAAGTGTGTGTATACGCATACGTGACTTTTTATCATCAATACTGTGTATATAGGTGATCTAGTTAAAATAAACATGCGTATATGGAGTTTTCTTCCATTCTGAGAGCTTGAATTGTAATCTACCACCTGAGTGCATTGCCATCAAGTACAACACCTGTGCCCTAGAGTCAAACCAGTTCCATAATGCCAACATAACATTTGAGTCAACTTGAACATCATAAATTTAGATCAAACAAATGTCTAAATCAATATTAATTCTTAGGAAATAAGTCACTAAAGAAGAGTAAATATCACATTAAGAAATTACAAATTGAAATAATGCTTTATCAACAAATAAATGCAATATGAACAGTGTTTTGTTTAAGAAATAAAATCATCAAGCAAATGACATTTATCCTATAGATCTCAAAAATAAATAAGAAGAAAATTAAGAAAATATTAAACATGACCATGGAATGCAAAGATAAAGAACTAAATCTAATGCAATTGTGTCCATAAACTTGTATTAACAAGAATGCAATCATGTCGATAAACTTGTATTAACAATATTCCATAGTTACAATTTAGTCCAAACTTCCCCTTACATTTTCATCAAAATTGAGAGTATATATACCTAATGTCTTAGCATTTCCTTATCAAAATTATATTTAAAAAAAACCTAACATTCAATTCTAAAAATAAAAGAAAATTGTTACGTTCTAGGCCCTTTAGAAGAATGACAAAGCTAAAATGAAGCAAGTGGTAGATGCAATTTCCAAATGCACCTAAGAACATGCACATGGTAGTGGAGAGTATCCTCGATCATGAAGTTCAAGATGATGTCTTGCATACCTGGAAGACCTACCATAGAGATAAGCTAAATTAAATAATCTCATAATAACACTAAAATGAGTATGGTGAAGAAAAATTATAAGTACAGACACAAACAAATTCCTCTACCCCGATAATGGGTCTAGCCACAATAGATACATTCTATGGAAGATTTCCTTAGGTTAGAACCAATTAAGAGGGGCTACCTCATAGTACGCTTATCCCGTTTGATGATATCCTTGATTTCTCTCTCTTGCTATCTCTCTCTTCCTTCTTCAAACACCTAAATCAAGTAAACAATAGTAAACAACAACTGTGATAATAGACAAATTGTAATTCAACCTACTTAACAATTCAAGAAACATTAAGCCATGAATATGTAAGATGAAAAATCATGTAGGAAATCAATTGATAGTTGCATATATATTGAATCAAGAACAGGCTGCAACCATTGTCTTGACATTGCCATTCTCCTCTTACAAAACTAAGTTCCCACACACTTCTGCTACCATTCCATGATGGCCTCAACAACAATAGTTTTAAGGATCTTCCCTTTAGGCTTCACTCCATACCAAATCACACTTCCCCCTCACACAACTAGAGAGATACAACTATGGATAGCTTGCTATTTACTCCAAACATAATTAGCCCTAGCACACCAATATTAACACTACTACACTAAAACCAACTCATGCTTGGGAAAAAGGGAGGTTTTTATAGGATGAATGGATGGGAGATGGATCCTCTTCTCATGGGAGAAGATATTATCCCTTGAGGTAGTTCCTTCATTATAGGGTAAAGGAGCCAAAAATGATAGCCTTGACCCCATCCAGCCAAACCATTTACCAAACTTTTTTTACGGAGCTTCTAGAGTTGGAAGCTTCGGCTCTTTATTTAAAAAACTTTCCAGAAGAGGACCGACGAGGCTAGAAAAAATCTCAATCGCTCTGATCAGCACTAGGGACAATGATAATCCCTGCATATCAACATGAGGAAGATAAGGGCCATTAGCATTGGTCATGTAAACTAGGCAAAACAAAAGTTTCAGGGGAAATGGTGCAAAAGGGAATTGATCTTCTCATGAAGACGGACACAATGGGTGTTTCTTCAAGAAGGGAAAGCATGTAGGGTTTGTTATAGAGGTCCTCAAGCATCAAGGAATGGGGTGTATATGGACAGTGAATTTTTTTTGTTGTAAGAGATGCCCCCTAAAGCGTGAAGGCCAAACTAGAGTGAGGGATGAAATGCTTTATAATCAGTGCGGGGAACCGTAGTTTGCGTCAGAAAACCTGCAAGCAAGTACATATACATATACATAACTGATAATTTTGTCAAATGATACATGAATCTTGGCATGGACACACCCATCTAGAGAATGATCATGTAAGTGGATCCAGATATCGACGTAGCGATTCGTCAAAGAGGATCATAATGAAACCAAGATATGGATGCAACCATCAAAAAATGAGAAGGATCACATATGATAACTCATGGTATGTTCGTAACCATCCTTCTGAAAGACATATGTATATCAAGATAACCATGTCACATCACTTTGCCACATGGACCTTTGTGATCTGATCCCAGTGTCTTGTGCTCAAACAAAACCCAATCAAAGTACAAATCTTAACATGTGAATAGATGTGTTGACGTTGAACATGATAAAAAGTCGCTTGATTACCAATCAATGATGTAAACCATTAACAAGCACGAGAGAAACCACCAATAATGGCAATGGTCCTTAAGGTAGTATCAACATAATCCATGGAATGTGAATAGAAGAATTGAAGTCGAACACTTGTGAAATAACTCGATTGAAAGCCAATGATGTGAATTTGACGTTGAGTGCGAATAACTTGCCATTAGGGCATGCAAGATCTAGGGTACTAGAAGGGAGTCTCTTGGTCAAATTCCTTGATAATGAGCTGGAGTCGACGGGAAGGAACCATGTCAAAGGAGGACCATAATGCATCCCACACCATTGGCACGAGACAAAAGGATGAAAAATCATTTTGGATGATACAAAGAATCAGACGTAAGTGTAGTTGCAGAAGGCCAACTCTTGAACATATCAACAACACAACTGGAAGTTTAGTAGCTTTTGGATCCATACGATCAGTGGTCATGACGATGTGGCAGAGATCAAATGGAAGGAAAAAATGAACGGACCAACCGAGGAAGGTCAACTATGAAAAGGAGGATATCCTAACCCGACGTGAAGCAGAAAGTGTTATGTTCAAGAGTGAGCTGCCGACACAACTGATTAGATTTCCAAATTTCCCCCACCATTTTTGGTAGGTACCCCAATTATTTTTAAATTTTAAGCTTGAAGGGGGTAGCATATGCTTGCACTATAAGTTCATCCTTCGAACAAATCTAACCTAGGAAGTTTAGAAAGCCCTAGGAAGGAGAAGCTCATGTTCATCATGGTGATGAATCTGATATCATTTAATATTTTAACGAGTCTGACAAAGGTGTAACTTGGTATATTTTTCATGTTTAGAGAGTTTGAAAAAGACATGGAAAAGAAAACTCGACATGGTCCCTTTTCGTATGTTTGTGTCCCGAAAAGGTAGAAAACATACTCGAGAGAACTGCTTGACCATTTCAGTCAAGGAGTACCTTTTTTGTAAATAGTGCATCCCAGCCCGAAAAAGGGGTAAATGTATGCTAGGTAATCGATGTTTCGCAACCTTTAACAAGTTCAAAATGATAAGAGTTCGACAATCTTTTCATGATTAAAAGGTCAGAAAAGAGTTTGAAAGTGAACCCCCCATTTTATTCTCTTTTACGAGTCAAAAGGGAAAAATACTTTGTGATATTTCCATTTTCTACGAGTTAGAAAAGAGCTTAAAGATGAGTTTTCCTGGAGGAACAAGTGGTATAAAGGGTAGCAATTGGTTCTGGCAATGATGAAACTGGTCAAAACATGTAATGGTCAAGAGGTTGGCTATTAAAACCACTCATCACTGTGATCCCTCAGGGAAGGACAAACAACCAGGTGAAAGCATATGATCAACCGAAGAGATGGCGATGATGGAATGAAACAACCAAGGCTCATCTAGCAGAAATTAAATGATGAAGAAGGAAATCACAATATGTAAGTCAGGCATGGGTTCATGTTTACACAAGCTTGAACGATGGAGAACTTTGCATGGATTCAGTTTCATGTTTACACAAGTTTGAAACGAAAAAATATGCTTGCTATAAGTTTGCATGCCACCAACATAATGGCTCAATTGAGGTACAACATGCCCCCCAATCTTCATTTCAGTCAACTAGGTGGATGGAATGAAGGTTCACTTTCGAGAGCCGAGAAAGACTCGACTAGGATTTTAAGAGATCTTAATTAAAGACTCGATTTGGAATATGGAGTTGTTTAATTTTTTAATGATGTTGAGATAGTAAAATAACTATCCATAGACATTTGTTTCATTTTTTAACGAGGCAGATACAAGAAAAACTATCTTTAGACATCTTGAGTCATTTTTTGACAAGACTAGGTTCCCACACACTTTTGCTAGCATTCCATGATGGCTTCAACAACAATAGTTTTAAGGATCTTCCCTTTAGGATTCACTCCAAAACAAATCACACTTCTCCCTCACACAACTAGTGAGCTACAACCATGAATATATTGTTGTTTACAATAAACGTAATTAGCACTAGCACACCAATATTAACACTACAACACGAACACCAACTTGTGCTTGGGAAAAAGGGAGGTTTATATAGGGTGAATGGATGGGAGATGGATCCTCTTCTCATGGGAGAAGGTCTTATCCCTTGATTTAATTCCAACATTAAATGGGAAATGAGCCCAAACTGATATCCTTGACCCCATCCGGCCAAACCATTTACCAGACTTATGTTACGAAGCTTCTAGAGCTGGAAGCTTCACCTCTTTATTTGAAAAAAATTACATAAGAGGACCAACGATACTGGAAAGAATATCAGTTGCTCCAGTCTTTTCTACGGACAATGCTAATCCCTACATATCGGTGTGAGGAAGACAAGAGCTATTACCGCCATTCTTGTAAACTAGGAAAAACATAAGTTTTAGGGGAAGTGGTGCAAAAGGGAATTGATCTGTCCATGAAGAGGGACACAATGGGGGTTTCTTCATGAAAGGAAAGTGTGTAGGGTTCAATGTAGAGGTCCTCCAAGATCAAGGAACGAGGACTACAAGGATAGTGACAAAATCCTATCTAGCAATGAGGTTGCTACAAAATCTCTAATTCTATAGTGGCCTTTTATTTAAAAATAGAAAAGCAAATAAAATAAAGCATACCCTAAAAACTTCATATGTATTGATAAAAACAAATTCACTATTTATCGACATCTATTCTTTGTAATTTTGAGGAAATAGTGACTTTAAGATTTAGATATTTTATCAAGATGTGAGTGTCTTTCGCCCTCGGCACTCGGTGACTTTTGTTCTTTAGATTTGTCCTTAGCTTGAAACATACTCTCAACTGATTATTTTAATAGATTAATAGGTTAATTTGATATTCCAAATGAGGAACTCTAAACATGTATTTTTTTTTTCCAATTTATATTGGCAATAATTTCTTCCAGATGAGAAGTACCACAGGAATATTTATCATAATAAGAAGTCTCACCATGATAATGAGAAGCTCCTTGGGATTGGGGCATGTTATTTTTCACTGATGGCTTGCGATTGGTTTCCAAACCAAGAAAGGGGAGATTCCCAGGGGGAGTTTTGTGCCTAGTTCTTCTCGCTTGAGAAATTCTCCTTTGAAGTTGCTTTTCCTTGACCTGTCCTATTCAATTTGACCAATTTTTTGTTTTTTGTGCAGATTGGGAACTCTAGTTCAAGTTTATGCGACTCTATGTATGGTTTCAAATCGTGCACTTTTTCTACACTTCTAGTAATACAAAGGGAGGTTAATGTTTTCTAAACTTCAACTTGATTATCATTGAAAATAAGTTATCATCGTGCTTGGACAAATTCCTCACACTCATCCTATCGGAAGTCATTAGCAAGAGATGGAGTTGAATCGATAGGAGAGGGGTTACGGGGCATTGTATAAGACTGAGTAGGACTAAATGATAGAGGCTTGTCATAATCATTACAAGAAAGAAAGGAATCGTAGTTATCACCCAACTAATACAAATTATGTTTGACTAATATGTAGATCAAACTGTGTTGGAACAAGTACCTTTCACGGTTATTACAATTGAATTGATAGGCCCAAGACATTCTCATTTAACTCTTCATCAAATAATAGGGTAAATTTAACTCTTGGCCGAGGAAAACCATTAAAATCATGATACGATACATAAACAATATGATATACTTTCCTTCACAATTTATATAACAATGAATCAAGTGAAAAAAATCATGCCATTTGGATTTAAAGATGATACAACATACCTTTCACATGGTACTCATTGTTCTTGGTGACAAGGAGCTTCCTCCATGGAACATTTCAAATTGCGACATTCTTAGACATCATTCACCTTCAAGAGGAAGGTGCGTGGCTACTACTATGAATTTTAGGTTGATTTTTATTTCTAAGTTTCCCACATGGGCTTGCCTCACATTAAAAGAGGCAGTGAAGGATTTAACCACTTGGTTACTATGTATTTGAAGCAATTGTAAGAATTCCCACTAGCCGAATTGGTAGAGCGTGGCTAGATATTTTTCGCTAGCCTCAATGAGTTCTGACCTATTCATCTTGGTTGGAAATACAAGTGGAATGTTGTGGAGAAAGGGCTAATGGACAAAGTTAATAGTGTTCAACAAAACACAACAAACTAAACATCAAAACCCTAGGTTGCATAACTTTTGGGAAATAAGGAGAAGAATATGAAATGGTGTTATTTGGAGAACCCTCTTGAGAAACCCCAGTAATTAATTCAACATTTGTCAAGTACTAGCTTGAGTTAAAGCCATATTAATCTTGATATATAGAAATGAAAGATCATTGTAAACTAAAAGTTTGTCTAATAGGTGGCATCACAATAAGTTGACACACATAACTCGGAATCCAAGTCAAATGATCAGTAATACATATAAGATAATTAACATAACACATCACCTGAAAATCCATTATTTATCATAAGTGCAGCTACAAATTTTCAAGTGAAACATATCAGTAGAGAGCCCCACAGTTTTAGCATTTAATTTAGGACCATTGGATCACTATATCAATACATACCCAAGGTGATCATAATATAATCCAACATTTTAATATAAATGAAATGTTTTCAAAACATATAGTGCCATTCATGTATAATATATAACATGTATACCTTATGTTATTAGAATTTATTCAACCATTAAACCACTTGGAATTCACACATTATTAGAATGGAACATAAGGATTGAAATATGAATCATAATGATAGTTTGTGAAAATCACCCTATAAGCATTATATACTCAACTCGTGTTACAACATAATCTCGCATTTTGTAGCATCCCTTTAACTTAAACATTTTCTTTCTATTAGGAGAGATGATAAATTATGTTAATCATAAAATCAAAAGGAATGAACCATATAATGTAACAAATGTCATGAGAAAAAGTTGAATTTGGCATAGAAATCAAAATGATGATTAGAAGAAAGGGTGCATAGATCAAACCAATACAAATGCAATCATATCAAAGCAAAAAAATTAGTAAAAAAATCCTAGGACTAGGCCCTTTATTTTTTTTCAAAATAATATGGAGTAGGTTGGAGTGCCAAAAGTTGGTGAGTTGCTAGGTTGGACCAGTTTTCTCTCCCTGAAATAATAAAATGAAAGGTATAAAATTCAAATCTAATATAAACATGTATAACATGTTGAGAATTAGCCTCTTTCATTTTAACATGGGAAATAATATAAGTTCCCATCAATGTATCCATTAGAAATAATTAGCAACATATAGAAATTGGAGTAAAACCCAGTACATTTTTCAAAAGAATATTGGTAGAAAACAAATTGAAAAAGCATAAACAACAAATTATGAAAGTTGGTCTAACCATAACTTTAATACCACATGTAGAGCCACCGCTACCAACAAGCATCCATAGCCTCAGCAGGGGTATATTTTAACCAAATTATGTGCATGTATCACATCTATTAGATATTGATTCCGAGCCATTAGGAATATCAAATTTACTTAAGAATTTTTTTCTCGAAAATCAACTAAATGTCATTGCCTTGGCTTGGTAACTAGATGGTGATAGTGCCATTCACAAGAACTAATAGAAGTGAACAAGGTAGAATGTGATGAGACCTCTTGTCTTTCAACCTTACAACTATAATCAATAACCTTAGCTTGGTGATGAGCAGTGGTATTTTCACTTTTTTAAGGATCCATGATCATAGTATGTTGAATCATACTGAGTGTCGAGATTGCAACAAGATGATGGAGCTTAGTGAAAAGAGTCGCCTTCACTAAGTGGGCTCGCAGGCAAATTATGGCGCAAGTTCTATTTTTGGATCATAGTAGGGATGATCACAGCAGGAGTGACCACAACAGGGATGATCACAGTAGGAGTGATCACAACAGGAGTGATCAAAGTCTATTTTTAGACTGAATGTCGAAAATAGAAAAGTCAAATATTATTGTCTTATAATAATATTTAGACTATAAAATTTATCTTATTCTCTTGGAGCACTTTAGTTTGAGCTACAGATGTGGCACATGCAGCTGTAAGAAGGAAATGTGTTTTCTTTGTGGGTCAGTTGAGTTGTTGCATGCATGACTTCAGTTAGAACTCAATCAGTTGAGTTTGGTGGAGTTGATTGTGGAGTTGATGGAGTTCTGTTCAATTTGACTTGGTTAAACTAGTTGTAATTAGTCTAATTGCAAATAGACTAATGATGAGTTGTTAAACTAATTATTAGCTCATAATGAAACTAAAGAATACATCAGTTAACTTAGTTGCATGTCAGTGCATGTTCAGTTCAGCAGGGACAGGTGTTAGAGGATCAGATTGCTATCAGTTGTGAATATAGTTGTGCATGAGGATTTGCACAATCAATGGGATTGAGTTATGCCAATGAGAATTGGCCAATACCAAGTGATTATAGCCTCTACTCATGTGATTCCCAGTGTGAGTGATTCTTTTGAGGTAAATATGAGTTTGGTTCAACCATTCTCAGCCATTCTTGTGCAGGTATTGAGCAGTGGAGGCAGCCAAGCAGTGGAATAGATTTGGAGATCAGATCTGAGCTGTATTATGTGTAACCGGTGGAGATAGTGCTGGATACTTGCGAGAAGTATTGACTATTGTAATGTTACATGTTCTCAATCATTAATATACAGATAGTGTGGGGTTTTCAACTGTAAGCTTTCCTCGGGTTACATACTGTGTTAATGTGTGCATGCTCTTGATGTTTTATTGTTATTGATGCTGCTATATTGATGATCAACGTAGAGGAGCTTATGTATTGTGTATGTATTCTGCAATAGTACATGATCAAGATAATCTCCATTGCATATGTGTTTATTATTCAAAATTTCTACACTTTTATTACACCCCTGATGTACGACCAGCTTAGCTTATCATAAGCTTTCACTAGGTCAAGTTGTATGATCATACCCGCTTGCTTATTTCTCTTGGGAGAATGAACCACCTCGTGAGCTTGAATGATGTTATTGAGAATTTTCCTTCCTTCCACATATCTGGTTTGCTCCTCAGACACAAGAGATGGAAGAAGGGGCTTGAGTCTATTTCCAATTACTTTAAGGATAATTTTGTACATCACATTGCATAAATCTATGGGTATGAATCTATCTGGTGTGATAGCTTTCTCCTGCTTTGGGATTAAGGCTATGAAAGATGCATTGAGCGCCCTTAAAACATTTTTTGATTTTCTCAAGTCCTCCACAACATCAAGGATATCTTGTTTGACTATTTCCCAACATGTTTTGAAGAAGTCTACATTGAACCCATCCAGGCCTAGAGCTTTCCCATTTTCCATCTATTTGATGACTTCATTGACCTCCTCTTCAGTCACTGGCCTGTTGAGATTGTAATTGTCTTCCTTGCTTACTAGTTTTGGAATGCACTGTGTGAAGCTGTTAATAAATTGTGATCTATCTTAGAGAGGCTCCTCTGCTATGATTTGAAAATGTTGTACCAAAACAAATTCCATTCCTTTGTGGGTGCTTAGTTCTCTCCCTTGAGGATCTCTAAGTTTTACAATCCTGTTATGTGCTCTGTGATCCATGGTTGACTTGTGAAAAAACCTTTTATTTATTTCTCCTTCTTTAATCCATTGCACTCTTGATTTCTATCTCCAGAATATCTCCTACTGATGGCATCTGTTTTCCCATTCCTATTGAAGAGAGTCAGCTTGCATTTTCCTTTCCTCGATAAAGCCATCATTGATGAGGATTTGGTTAATTCCCTTTATTTTATGTTCAAACTCTTTTGGCTTTGAAAATATTGCCAAACTCACTTTTGTTCCATTCTTTAAGCCTGAGTTTGATGTGTTTCAACCTCTGTTGCAGTAGGAACATCTTCGTGTCTTGAATGGGCATGTCTTCCACCCACCATTTTCCAATATTAGTGATGAAGTCAGGGTGAGTGAGCCAGACATTTTCAAACCTGAAAGATTTGTTCCTCGAAGTGCCTATAAAAGAAGCTTCAAGCTGGATAGGCCAGTGATCCGAGCCTCCGAAAGGAAGGATTAAAGCAGTCAAGTCAAGGCCAATGAGAAAGAGGTCCTCCAAGAATATGAATCTGTCTAGTTTAGAGGCAACTTTAGAAGCCCTTCCCCTCTTATTATTCCAGGTGAAGGTGGCATTTATTGTCTCTGTATCCACCAGCCTCATGTTGTTTAGGAAGTTCTGGAAGGCAATGTAGTCTCTGGCTAGTATTCTGGTCCCGCCTTTTTTCTCTATAAGAGATCTAATCATGTTGAAGTCCCCTCCTAGAATCTAGGGCATAACATGATGTCTCTCTCTCTCAACTCCTCTAGTGAGGTGAGAAGCCTGAGTTTGTCTTCAAGTTTTTAAGGACCATAGAAATTTGTGATCATATAGAATTCCTTGTCACCTAAAGGTTAGATAACCATTTAAAGGTAGTTCCTGGATGCTTCAACATCCATGATTCCAAATTTTTGGGGACCCCAAAGAGTAAGAATCCCTCCTTCTGTGTTTTTTACTTTGACTTCTTGTTACTCATACTTAATAAGCCATTTTCTATGTATCTCTCTGATTTTGTCTATTGAAAATTTTGCTTCCTGTATAAACACCATATCTGGTTTTTCTTCTTTTATTCTATTGCTGAGATTTCTTTATTTTCTTTTACTTCCTAGACCCCTGATGTTTCAGGTTGTGAGATTCATTATGAAAGGTTTGTAAATGAGTAACTAGTAATATATTTCATCTTGCCTGAGTTAATCATGAGTTTCCCATGCTCTGTCAACAGCTCATTCTGTCTCTTCCTTCCTCTTTTCTTGCTTTGGTTCTTGGTATAGTGTCCTGATGTTACCTCCATAGGTTTTACCCCTCTTTTTCCTGGTTGTCATGGTTCCTTTTGACTCTAGCATCCTTTGCTTGAGATCTCCAGAGGAAGAGCTGTTGCACTTTGTCAAACTCCTCTTGTGGTAGAGAATCAACAACTTTGTTGGTTCCCTACTCCAAGAAATTTTCTAGATCAAAATTATCCCTCTCAAGAATCTCCTATAGTTCGTCGTCCTCCGTACCAACTTCACTTGGGGTCATCTCATGGTCCCTAACAAGTTCCATAATGCTTGGTAGATCCTCCTTTAATTTGTTGTTATCATGTATGACCTCCATGCTATCATCTTTTTCCTTCTCTGCAGGATTATCTTTTGGTGCCTTGTTCGTTCCATTGTTCCCACCTTCTTCTAAAATCTTGAAACTGTTATGACTTGGTTGCTTATCCTCACTAGGTTTCTTTTGGTACTTTTTTCCCACTCCGTTCCCTCTACCTCCCACCTTGGTAAAGCCTTCAAGATCTTTGCCTGTGTTGGTTTTCATATTGTCCTCCAGTTTGTTGAGTGGGAAGTCTCTGAAGAGGTGCCCATGTTCATGACATTTATAGCATCTGAATGGGACATGTTCATAGTCCACCGCCTGCACCCATTCTTCATCATATACTTCTAGAATAATTTCATCTGAAAGTGCTCCCGATAGGTCCATTTCTAGACATATGCAGGCAAAGGAGGTATATTTACCTCGCAGAGTTGCATCTGATATTTTTAAAAAATGACGTGATTTATTACCTACGGCTTTTAAGGATTCAGGCAACCAACAATCTAAAGGTAGGGAGTAGAGTCTAACCCATACCAATACTTATGTGAATGTTTCTCGCTCCGGGACAAAATTCATCACCCATGGTCACATGTAGAGGCCTGCAACAACATAGAAATATGGTCCTCCTTCGAACACTCTATCTTTATCCTCTAGGTTTATGAAAACCACTGTGAAGAAACCCTTCAACCCAAGATGAAGGTTTATTTCTCCCTTTGGTTTCTAGTGGTTTCTTATCCATGTGTACATAGCCTTCTCCATTGGCCATATTCCCATAAATTTTCATATAACCGCGTAAGTCACCATGTGATCCCTATGCACTTGCAGCGTTGGATCATTTAAGACAACCCAGGGTTTAATGGTTGACCTGGGTTTACAGAGTCCAGTCATAATCTTGTGCTCAGTTCTGTGACTATTGTCTCATGTTCTCTTCTCTCTTCTGACTTCCTTGTGATTCTCTTCCTGTTTATGACATTTGATGCTTTTCAGCTTTTTTGTGCTTATCTTCTTCGTTTCTGCCTCCATTGGTTTCTTGAATCGATTCGAACCGACCTCATTGCTTCTGTTTGCTACTACATGACTATAGAAGGGAGTGGAGCCCCCCCCTCCTTGCCCCTCCATTGTTACCAGCTCACACCCATCGCTCCTTGTTCAGAATCCTCACTCCGCTCCGTCTCCTCTAGATTCAATATTATTTAATATAATAATTCTTTTCTATAGAATTATTCATCATTTTTTAACTCGTTGAAAAAAAAAATAACTCTATGTAAAAACATTTTTACTTAGTCAACCTAATATAAAATCAATAAAAATAACTTCATGGTATTGACCCATGTTATTCATGTGGAATATAGCCTATTTAAAGGGGGGAATTAAACCAATGTAGATCCATCTTAACTCTTGATCCCTCTTGGTAGATTTGGAGTTAAGAGGGATCTAGGCTTGTAATTATTTATTACTCTCAGAGAGGCTCCCTAGCCTAGTATGGTAGAGATGTTTTAATGTAATGTTTCGCATTTTGCCTTAGTCAAATTACATAAAAATAAATAAATAAATATTGATGTAAACATTTAAATTGGGAAAAATAAAAGAATCAAATACTGAGAATATATGGTATTCATGTGGAATATAGTCTATTTAAAGGGGGAAATTAAAGTAGCTTAGATCCATCTTAATCCTCCATCTAAAGTGCTATGAACCTAAAACTATTTTGATTGCAGAGAGGATCTCTTCCACCCAATATGTTAAGATGTAGCTCTTAACATTTTAGTGGGTAAAAATAAAATAAATATAAATTATTAATATAATAGAAAAAAACATAGAACTACAACCAAAAATATGAAAGAATGTGAGAGATATTGTACGTACTATTTACAAATTTTGACTTGGTTAAATTAAATAAAATAAAATAAGATAAATAAAATAATAGACATAAAATTAAATAGATATATTTATATATTAACTTAAAAAACCTTTTGATCCATGGTCGGCTTGACATGTAGTGAAAAGAGATTTGATCCCTCGGGCTTGCTTGCTTGACATGTAGCTACCAGTAATGACTTAGCCTAACTTATAAACGAAAAAAAAGACATAAAATTTATACGTTGTAAAGCGTTTCCCTCTCAGAAGAACCCCCTAGATGCCACTCTCCACCATTGTTCACAGTTAGATTCATTGTTAGACAATTAAATAATGGTCTGCCCTCAGATTAAACTGTTAATAAAACAATTAAGTATCATTAAATATAAACATGAAAACATTAAGAAAAATAAATTTTAATTGTTGTTATTGTTTCACCGTAATTGATTGGGTGGGTGGATCTATTGAAAGGTTGTATTGGCACATAACGACAAGAATCATCTCCAATTCACAACTCTTGCAATCATTTCGGTTGCTCTTTCTTTAGGTTTCAGAGTTCTACGTATTCGATTTGTTTCTATTGTATTACAAGCGTTTAAATGGCTTCATATGATTCTTATTATGGCAGAGGATTATATATATGTCTTTTCCTCCATCTTTGTTGATAGGAAAACAAATGGAACTAGGCAGGTGATTCCCCTATAACGGGTTTTGTAACCACTGCTTTGACCTCTACGGAATTGACGTAAATGAGGATTAGTCCAAATTCATCTGCTTGTGTGTTTCCTCCTTTTATGAGATCAATTGCACCCTACATTGGTGCTTCCACACGTGATGGTAGTGCTTCAACTTATTGTTTTGTTGCTTCTCCCTTCTCTATGGGATTTGTTGGTTTAAGGTAAATGGGTTATGCTATATTTGTTATTTGACTCATGGATTTTTCCCGCAATTTATGCTCAATCTACAGTTGCATTTGGAACCTCAATAGGCTATGTAACATATTCCGCTTGAAAAGGAAACTGAGCTATGGAAACAGGAACGGAAACATGTATGATTCCCTTTTCTCATTATTGAAAGCACTTTAATCTTATACTTGTGCCCATAACAATAAATAATATATGGAAAAAATAATCATATGAATCTTTGAAAAAAATAATGTAAGGGTCAAGCTTTCCCTTAAATGATAATAATAGCGAAATCGAGCTCTTTGATTTATTCTTTTTCTTCCCGGTCCATGTTGTGTCTCCAATCCTTTTATAAGGTCTTTTCTATCCAATAGAGGAAACAAAGTTTGCTTTTCAAACCCACAACTATCGCTTGTTCTATATAGATATTATAATTTTGGTATCAAAGCATTTGCATCATGGAAATGCAAAGATGAGGGTTGATACCTATAGTTTATAGGTCGTATGACCATGTGAAAATCAGTGTAAAGGAGCTGCAAACATTAACTTAGCAATGTTTATCAGGGTTTCTTTGAATTTATAATCTATATAATCCAAATGCATTAAAAAAATTAAATCTCAAACTTTTTTAAGTTTTGTAGTTTAATAGAGGTTTAAATGAAAAAAACTATGAGTAAAATAAATAACAAACTTGAGGAGAGAGAGACATTTTTAAAAAGAAACCCATTGTACAACATTTGATTGAATGATAACAGTGCTATGTTGATTGTTGCACATTATGTTTCAACCAAAATAAATATTT
>APFE030763812.1:4282-17381 GCA_000404065.3 Pinus taeda | reverse complement strand
GTTGCATTTAACACAGTCGCGTATATACGCGGATATCCTTAACCGAAGTCGCGTATATTAATCTGAGTATGAAAAATGGAAAAGTTTTACTGACTTCATAATACTGATTCACCCCCCCCTCTCAGTATTATTTCCAACAGGTAGCATTGAAATTAAGGGTCCATCATATCTAGGTGCTTGTGATGCCCTGCGTCAGATATATTTTGAACCACCTTATTTCCCTAGTGTGGATGGTGCAAAGACAATTTTGGGTTACTATTGGCACTAAAAGTCTACAACTATGGTGGATGGTACACTGGAAGATCTACAGACAAATCAAGTGAAGTTTACAAGACAAAGAACAGTGCCTTCAGTTTTTCAAAGTATAACCCCAAATTCATACATACACTTCTTACATTGACAGTTTTGAATACTATACATAGAATTATATTGGATATAGGATTAGACTCATTTTTGTTCATCCCCATCAGTAGGAGCAATCAATAGAACAGTTCTAGAAATTTGAACAATTTTTTTTCCCTCTCCAACATGGATAGTATACTAAGGATTCATAGTGTGCAATTCCTCCTTCATTAAACACTGTAAGAGAATGTCCAAAATTAAAAAGGTAATTATTAAAATTATTAAATTTTATGAGTTTAATGATATTTATATAATTCATTATAAATTTTAACATGAAGTGTAGTTTAATGCTTTTTTTTTTTTTTTTAAGATTTTTTAATTCAGTGTGTGAAATTGAGATAATTATAATTTTAAGTTGTTAAGTTTATTTAATGGAATGCATCATAATTTTTTTGATGCATTAATTTTTTTTTTTTTTTTTTAGATTTTTTATTCGATGTGTGGAATTAGATATCATAATTTTAAATTATGATTTCTTAATGAAATATATAAAATTTAATTTTTATTATATATTAAATGATATAATTTTAATATAATTACATTCATTATGGTATACTAAATTAATTTCTCTTTAAATAGGCCTCAAAAAATAAATTCTTTTATTTGAATATTTTTTGCTTAAATTAATATGAGTGAACCAACTATCCATGGGTCTTATTGGATCTCGTTATGATTTATTGATTTAATGATATATAAGATATATCATTATACTATTGATGAGTAATCTTATACGGTGACTTTATCCAATTTTCTCTTATTGACGAAGATAGTTATATATATATCAATTTTTTGGATATATTGACATCATATTGTTACATTTTGTTTCCTTTTTGCCTTACACTTGACATTTCTGTGTTACGTGTTTGTGTCATAATAAATTTGAGTGAGTAGTAAGGGTGAATGAGACTATTATAAAGGTTGTCTCTTGCTCATCATGTCTGCAACGCTTTTCATGATGGGTTTCTACTTTGACAACGATTTTTTTCCTTTGCAGATTGTTCTTCAGAAACCATATTGATGCTTCTTCTCTATAAAAGTGGACATACTTTGTAAGTCAAAACACCAAAACCATAATGAAATTTGTTCCTTCATACTTTGGTATAATTGTAATAAAATCCATTATGGCCTCTTCCCAATTTTCACTTGGTATGGACAATGGTTCTAGTAGACTTGGTCTCTTGATTATTCTTCTTTTGTATTCAAGCTACATTCCTACCATAGATATCCACTCATTTCCAAAGTTTTGAGAAAATATTACACAATGCATTTTGGATTGACTAATAACATATAATTAGTATATTTTTTTATGTCTACATTTATTTTACAAAGTACTTTGATACTTCTTTATACTCTACTTTAATTTCCTTGCACGTGGCCTTGTGTTATTGCTTAAGATGTCATTTAATTTAACTGAATTTATGATAAAGTTATAAATTTTGCCTTTAGTTCTTCAATACTAATTTGTTTTAGTGAGATTGTAAATTTTAGTTAAATTATTTATAGTGTATTATCATTTATAAAATACGTTGTTCTTTAATCATTCATAATAATGCATATTGCTTATAATCATTCTCATTCTTAATATCTATAATTTGGCTTAACAATTATCATTTTCTTGCAGATTGACACACGGTTCGCTCGCTTGTGCAGAGCCTAACCCCACGGTTTACAGAGAACAAAAACAATCATTGTAATTTTTCTTTCGTGGGTGACTGACAACATTTAGTGAATTGCCTTCACCTTTGCAATTTTTTTCCAGATAGTTCAGATTGTTTTAATAATCAGTATTAGTAGGGCAATTACTTAGCCTTTACTAGAAGCCTGAAAAACCTTAGATTACCCTAGTGTCATTTTGTCTTCTTGATGAGTCTGACTGGTTTGTGAAATATGTCCTTGGTGAGAAATAGATTGCGTTTTCTCTTTGCAAATCTTTGAATGAACTTGGTTATAGGTTTTGAATTTCATTTTTATAAAAGAAAACATATTTGGATATTTTTTGATCGATTTGTTATTCTGAATGAATTAATCCTTAGTTTACTGAATAACTAAGTAAAACATCCTCAAAAAGAATTAAATCTTTTATATCATTAGGTTTTTAGAAGTTTTTAGATCTCATGAATAGTTTTTGTAGTTTTGAGTGTTTTCTTAGAACTTTGAAAGAAATTGTTTTTTGTAGTTTTGAGTTTTCAAAAAGGAAAGGGATTTTTTTGTGAGCTTTAATTAGTAGTCTCATTTTGAGTTCTTATTGAAAAAGACAAAAGGATTTTATTTCCATTTACATGTTAAAAGAAAGACTTGTTTTTGAAAAATTTGCATTCTCGAACTCTTTCTTTTAGCTAGAAACTCATTGAAGGAAGAACGAATTGTTTATCATTTTAGGTGCATTTTTTAGTGTTTTTGGAGTCGAGTCTTCACACCATCAAAATTTCATTTCCATACCTATTGACTTAAGAAACAACCCATAAAAGTAATGCTTAATTAAAATTGATCTAGTAATCTTTTTATTTCTAGGGCTCTTATCACCAATATAGCTTAGGCTAGTATCTTGGAGTAAGGAGTAATTAACTCTCCAAGATAATTAAAAGAAACAAGTAGCTATATCTTGTGGTAGAAAATAAATCCAATTGTAATTGATATAATCTAGGAAGCTTCTCTTAAAGGATTCAATCACGAGATCATGTCCGAACCTTTGAAACAATCAAGTTTGTCTCATTGGGAAAGATAGAAGATTTGCGCATATTATAAACGATAAACCTCGGATTAACCATTGTCGAGGAGCTTGGGGTCACTTGTTGGTAAACCTCGGATTGATCATGTCGAGGAGCCTTCAAGGGGATTGAGCTTTGTTACTTTGCCCTTGCGCGTAGATCGGATCGTAGACTATTCCCCCAGTTGTATTTGTTGCTGTTGGTAACCTTAATGTCCATAAACTTAAGATTATTTCCTAAGGTGACTGTGAAGGACGGATCTCACTGTACCTGGAACAGACGTCAACTAAACTCACTTGGAATCTCTGGGGGGTTCTCTTCACTCGATATGGTTTTGTGAAGAAACTTGTGCCAGTCTCATTCATTAAGTAGGTCGTCGGGGTAACTGTTCCAACCGCCCTTTCTGTATTAAATTCTACGACGTTGGATTTCATCACCAACTAGTGTTTTTGGTACGAGAAGTTACTGTTTGTGTGTGGTTTGAACTCTTAGATTTTTTAAGCGTGTGATTTAGTTGTTTGTTTCTTTAGAGGCTTTAGGTGCTTTTATTGAATTTTTCTTTTTTTGCGTGTGATTATTTTCATCCTACACCCAGAGATTATTATTCTTGATCGATCATGTCAACACAGTCATCTATGTTTTCCCAACCACTAGAAACATTTTTATATGGTGGTCCTACTATCCCTTTGGGGTAACAATCAGTTTATGGTACTTTTTCAGGAGCAACTCCTCAACCGACTGAACATCAGTTATCGCCTGGTAATAATGGAACTAAAACATTGAACATAGAACATATTTTTATGATGTCTGGTAGTATTCCAAACCCTCAACCTCAAGGTAGTTAGTTACCACCTGGGGGGTGGTCAGTTACTGCCTGGGGGCAAGGTAGTCAGTTACCGCCTGGGGGCAACCTCAAGGTAGTCAATTATTGCCTGGGGGCAACCCCAAGGTAGTCAGTTTCCGCTTGGAGGGCTACCTTAAGGTTTTCAACCTTCAGAACAGTACATACCCCAAGGTCAACCCCATATTCCTTAAGATGCTTATCAACCCCAGTTTCAGTATGTGCCTCAGGGTTATCAACCTCAAGGTCAGTACCCAACTCAAGGTTTCCAACCACCTTCTAGTCAGTCATTTTTACAAGGAGCTCGAAATGTACCTCCTAGTCATCAGCCCTACGTTCAACCTGGTTATGGTCCTCCTTATGTACAACCTTTTATGGGTCCCAGAATGAATATGGTGTGGGATCCCTCTCAAACTCAACAGACTTTGCAACCTAATGTGCAGTTATCTAATCAAGCTGGACAACCTTTGGTTTCTGGTTCAACCCAGCAACCTGTCCAACCTATGGTTCAAACCTCTGCACTTGGTTTAGTTCAGTAGCCTGGGCCTAGCTCACCTCAGACTCTGCCTCAAACTGCTGCATTTTCTGTTCAACCTGCCACACCTGTTTCTGGAGTATCTGTAGCTATAGTTTCTACTATCCCTGCATCAGTGCAAACTCCTCAAGTCTCTATTACCATTTATTGGAACTTTGGATTTACCTGATTTGTCACACCTTATGAATGATTTGATTTATTATCTTCTGTACTGGCCACCAATGCCTAACAAGGTGCCCAGTGATATCCCAAAATTCGAGGGTAAGTCAGGAGAAGATCCATCAAATCATGTGATGACTTATCACCTCTGGTCTCATGCCACTGATGGTATGATTGGTTCAGTTAGTACTAAGAGCAAGAAGAAATATTCAAAGAATTCTTCTCCTACAATAACTTTACCTGATTCCCCGAAAGGAGATTATTCCGCTGAAGTTTCTGCCGACGTCCATTTCCTCTATTCATCTATGACCAAATCTAGTAGCAAAGAGAAGGGGAAGAACAAAAACAATCAAAACAAAAAAGATAAAATAAATAAAAACGAATCTATTGACGAAAAACAAAAACCTCACTATCCTTATTTCATCTGCGACGAGGATCATTTCACTTAAGAATGCCCATATTGAGCAAAGTTTTCAAAATTCGTCAAAGGTATTTACTAAGTCACCACCATCGTGTATTTTTTTCTCAAAGAAGACTTAATAGAGGGGATTTCCTCCTGTCTTAATTCACAAAATTTTTTAGTGTTTTTACTCTTGATATTGGGGGGTTTGTTGGGGAGAGGTTTTATGTCTCTCCCTTTCATACCTATTTGAAGGGACCCATTAGTGCACCATCTTATGTGTCAATGTTAGGCTGTTCCCTTTGACCCCTTCCAACTTAGTGACTCATCACAAGTCGCCCCTCGACAATAACATGGTGGCACCACCTCCAGAAAGAATTCATATGTCATACATGGTTAGTCTAAATTTATCAAAGATATTTAAGCTTATTAATGACCCAATATCTTAAGATCTTACTTATCGTACAATCTCATCTAAGATACCCTCAATATTACTTAATCCCAAAGTGGTTTACGTGAAAGGTATAAAATATTTACTTAAAAATGAGACTTCCATGCTTAGTATGCTATGCATTGATCAAGACCATAATATTTACTCAAACTAAATTATTTTCAATGCAATTTGTACAGGTATTTTAAGAATGACTAACTGGGAGAGGATTAACGAGTTGGAAGTTGAAGACCCGGAAGATATGATACAATTTTTAGTAGAAGACTTAACATGGACAGAGATTGAGGGGGACCAAGTTGCAGTTATTCCATATTGTCGACTTGATGATTTCATAAGTGGAGAGGAATCAAATGAAAGTGCACCCACTCAATTTCTTCTTAAGAATCATCGAAGTAAAAAAATAGAGGATATCAAACACACCAATAACTCAACATATCTGGAGTACAGTGTGTGAGTCTCTATATGCTTTTTCAAGATACGTATAATTTTTTCAATTTGCATAAATATTATATCTAATTTGTAGTAATTTTTTTACGTACAGTTATTGGTGTTCATATGGTCCATGTCGCAAAGGAGAATTAGGAGTGCATCATCAAATCTAAATACAAACCGCAATCGACATGAAAGTATTAAAGTTGGTTGCCAATGTCACTTCTTTGTGTGATGACTTCAAATGAGATCAGATGATGTTGTAATAATATATACTGCATGTCGGCATATTTAAATCCAATGTTATTTGTCATGGGATAGATGCAATTGGTAGGTCCATGACATTCAATTATGCACCACATTTAACAAGGGATATGCGATCTAGTGTCCAACATTTCATTAAAAGAGGTTTTAATGTTACAATGATATGGGACAAGATCATCTCTGATGTGAAGGATGGATATGGTGAGTTATACACAGGGATACCTCGAGATACATGCATGACAAGAAAAGATATAAGTAACATTTACAATGATACCATAAGGCTAAAGTATGTTAAAGATCAAAGTGATCCAAAGAGTGTAGAATGCTGGTATAAGGAACACCTAGAGAGTTTTTTCTTCTACCAAAAACAATATCTTGTTGAAAATATCCCTTTTATCATAGGCATACAAACAAAGTGGATGTGTTAAATGATGCTGAAATACTCTCACAATAATATTATCTCAATGGATTCAACCTTTAGTACAAAGAAGTACGGGGTGAGTACATATTTATCCTAAATATGATTCATTTATTTAACCTCATATTAATGCATGTATCTTATATAAATATAATTATGCACATTTTTTGTAATGCAGTATCAACTTTACACCTTAATGGTTTTCGACGAACATCACAATGGGGTTTCAGTAGCTTGGGTGATATCATCACGCAATACTATAGCTGATCTTTTTAAATGGATGTTGGCCTTATTTGCAATTGGAAACAAAGAGCGGCCAGATTGGCATGTTCTTGCCTTCATCACAGATGATACTCCTACCAAAATTGAAGCGTTGAGGTGATATGTTTATTATTTTTATAAGAGGCATAAAAAATATTGTTAATGTATAATCTCTCTAAAAATTATGTTATTGCAGGTCTTCAATCAAGTGTAAAGTATTATTATGTGTGTGGCATGTTCGTCGTGCATGGTTGAAGAATGTTGGAAACAAGGTCCAAGGAAGGGAAAACCAAATAAACATTTTTCGTGGTTTAGGAGAAACCATGCACACGTGTAAAAATGATGAATCTATGAAAAAGAAAGTTGAAAGCTTATTTGAAGAATTCAATGAACAAAAAAGCTTTTTGGAATATTTTAGAAATACTTGGTTAGCCAACAACAAAATATGTAAGCTTCTTATTGGTGGTTTTAATGACTCTATTTTTCATGTCATATGTATACTTATTATTATATAACTAATAAATTTCTTTCTACAGATATGTGGGCAAAAGCATACAGAAATTTTCCACATTCAAATCAAGATACGAACAATGCCATTGAATCTTACCATCGGTATATAAAGGAAAGGTACCTATATGAGAAGAACAATGCATGCCATAGAGGGGTTGATTGGTTAATCTATGTTTTGTTGACAAAGGTTGTATTATATTACAATCATATGCACCGTTTAAAAGAAGCTGGTTTTGTACGACCTAGAAAAATACAGGAACAATTGAATTCATCCAAGTGTAGAGCTAAGAAAATCCCAAATGAAGATTGTGTGCCTAATGAAAAGAGTAATCATTATTGTGTTCGTAGCCAAAATAAGGATACTCGTGACATTTGGTACAACATGTATTGAAAGTTGAGATGTTAGTGAGTAACACTATTTTGGGTGAAACTGTAGCGCCTAGTGCCACTGATCCCACTGCAGAAAGGCCTAGAATTTTACTTGATTTGAATGAAACACCTATATTGGGCCTAGAAATCCAAACAGAGCTTTCGCCATGCTTTGATTCTCCTCCCAATCTGAATTATCATAATGAAACAAGCATTGATAATTTAGAGAATTTCTCATACAATGTTGAATCGACCAATGTACAACAAGATAGTGCATCCTCTGAAGATGATGAGATGAAACGTGTTAACTCATCAACTTATGAGAAATTGAGATCCATAATACCTACAAATTTGGAACAAGTGTATGCATTGAACAACTTGGTAGACAAAGCATATCAAGAATACAACAAAATGTTTTTCAATACTATAACTCCATCCAAGATCACTACCAAGAGAAAACATAGTTTCTTGAATCTAGTAAATAAAAAGAGGTGATGTGGTCGCAAGTCAAAATCACGGACAGATAAACTACAATTTGAAAGGGTTGGACGAGTTCATGCAAGGAAAAAAAGAATGGATGAACAATTGGAGTCATCTTCTCAAAAACAAAGAAATGTGGACCACGCGCCTGAGATAATGCAAGATTCTATTATACCCAATATTGTTATGGAAATTTCATGCTATGCATTGTTTTACGTTAAATGCGATATATTATCACGTTTAACACATTTGCATAACTATATGAACGCCTGAGATAATACAAGATTCTATTATACCCAATATTGTTATGGAAATTTCATGCTATGCATTTTTTTACGTTAAATGCGATATATTATCACGTTCAACACATTTGCATAACTATATGAACTATTTTTATTGTTACAGCTGAGGGACCCACATCTCACAACATTCAAAATTGTCGAATTCATTTATTTGATGCACATGCTATTGAAAAAAGATCTAGTATTGGGAACACTGCTTCAGCCATTAACAACCCAATATCCTCCCCAAGGGTGCTTCCCCCTATTGTCGAAGCAATTAGGATGTATCATCACCCACACCCACCACCTTTTTCCTCCATAAATTCTTCCATGCCTATAACCACCTCTGTAATACCTTCCCAATGCTCACCCCTACCCTTCAGTCATCCACCATTCTCATTTTTTCAATCGTCCACCCTTAAAATTCCAATTTCCCCCCCCTAGGTTATTCCCCTGGCCTATAGTGATTCCCACTATCGTACAACCGGTGGGGGTGTATCGTCACCCACACCCACTACCTTTTCCCTATTTCACATCCACCATGCCTTTATCCAGCAACCCTGAACCATGCCTATATCCGTCACCAAGTGCTCCACCATCTACCCAAGAAGGGTTGTCTTCTCCATTTCCTCAAATCCTCACGGTGAGAATGAATATTTGATCAAAATATCATCATGAATTAATGAAATTGATTATATGCCTTTCAATTTTTACAACTAATTGATTATTGTAATTTTTGCAAAGATATCAATTTGGAAATCCACCTGGGAGTGCCAAGAGGGACGAGGGTGACATATAGACCCATACTTTAGATCGATCATGATGTTGTTTTTCCATTATGTCATTTGTGGGCATGAGATTCCATTATCTATGTTGGAAATGAAGTTCTATTTTGTAAAAAAGAGACATGTATAGTTGGACCTATTTTGAATAAAAATACATAAATTTATACTTGTGTTTATCACAACATCTTCATTGAATTTTAAATCCTTATGTGGATGCGATGTTATATTCTATCAATGTTACATTACTTTTGATGAATATAGTTGTAATGGATTTTGCTTTTATTATTTACAAATTATCAAGTTTACAAGTTAAGTTACTTTTATATTTATATCTTATTTGATGTTGCATGCATGGACGAACATACCATTACGATATACTAAAAGTTTCACATATACAAAAGCTTCACATATAATAAAGATATACGCATATACGGAAGTTGTGCACATATATAGAAGTTATGCGTATTTATGGAAGATTTGAACATATATAAGAGAGTTACGCATATACGGAAGATATGCGAATATATAGAAGTTGCTTATATATGGTAGATAAACATATACAATATACGGAAGTTGCGCATATACGAATGATATGCACATATATTGCGTATATGCACAATTTCCGTATATGCGTAATTTCTGTATATGGAATTTACGCATATAAGAAAGTTAGGCATATACGGAAGATATGCGCATATCTTTCGTATATCCCCAACTTTCTTATATGTGCATATCATCCATATATGTACGTTGTTTATGTATCTGCATCGTATATGCACAAATTCCATATACAGAAATTGCGCATATATGAAAATTGTGCATATATGGAAGATATGCGCATATCTTTCGTAAATGCACAATTTCCGTATATGCGCAATTCCTGTATATGGAATTTGCACATATACGAAAATTGTGCATATACGAAAGATATGCGCATATCTTCCGTATATGCACAATTTCCGTATATGCGCAAATTCCATATATATGAATTGTGCATATACGATGCAAATACATAAACGACATGCATATACGAAAGATATGCATATATAGGAAAGTTAGGGATCTACGGAAGATATGCGCATATCTTCCGTATATGCCCAATTTCCATATATGCGCATATCTTCCGTATATGCACAATTTCCATATATGCGCAATTTCTGAATATGGAATTTGCGCATATCTTCATTAATATATCTACATCGTATATGCGCAAATTCCATACACAGAAATTTCGTATATACGGAAATTATGCATATACAGAAGATATGCGTATATATGGAAATTGCGCATATACAGAAGATATGTGCATATCTTCTGTATATCCCTAACTTTCCTATATGTCCATATCTTTCGTATATGCACTTCGTTTATGTATCTGCATCATATATGCGCAAATTCCGTATCCAGAAATTGCGCATATACGGAAATTGTGCATATACGGAAGATATGCGGATATCTTTCATATATGCACAATTTCCATACATGCGCAATTTCTGTATATGGAATTTGCGCATATACGATGCAAATACATAAATGACGTGCATATACGGAATATATGCACATATATAAAAGTTAGGGATATACGGAAGATATGCGCATATTTTCTGTATATGCACAATTTCCGTATATGCGCAATTTCTGTCTATGAAATTTGCGCATATACGATGCAGATACATAAATGACGTGCATATACGGAAGATATACACATATAGGAAAGTTAGGGATATAGGGAAGATATGCGCATATCTTCCGTATATGTGCAATTTCTGTATATGCGCATATCTTCCGTTTATGCACAATTTCCGTATATGCAAAATTTATGTGTATGGATTTTGCGCATATACGATGTAGATACATGAATGAAGATATGCGCAAATTCCATATACATAAATTTCGCATATATGGAAATTTTTGCATATACAGAAGATATGAAATTTGCGCATATACAATGCAGATACATAAACGACGTGCATATACGGAATATATGCACATATAAGAAAGTTAGGGATATACGGAAGATATGCGCATATATTTCGTATATGCGCATATCTTCCATATATGAACAATTTTCGTATATGCGGAATTTATGTGTATAGAATCTGCACATATACGATGTAGATACATGAACGAAGATATGTGCAAATTCCATATACAGAAATTTCGCATATACGGAAATTGTGCATATACGGAAGATATGCGCATATACGGAAGATACGCGCATATCTTCCGTATATCCCTAAATTTCCTATATGTGCATATCTTTTGTATATGCATATCGTTTATCTATCTGTATCGTATATGCGCAACTTCCATATACGGAAATTGCGCATATATGTAAGATATGCGCATATCTTCCGTATATGCATAATTTCTGTATATGCGCAATTTTTGTATATGGAATTTGCACATATATGATGCAGATACATAAACGACGTGCATATACAGAAGATATGCACATATAGGAAAGTTAGGAATATACGGAAGATATGCGCATATCTTCCGCATATGCGCAATTTCCGTATATGCGCATATTTTCGTATATGCACAATTTCTGTGTATGGAACTTGCGCATATACAATATAGATACATGAACGAAGATATGTACAAATTATATACACAAAAATTCCACATAAAAGGAAATTGTTCATATACGGAAGATATGCGCATATACAGAAGATATGCGCATATCTTCCGTATATTCCTAACTTTCCTATATGTGCATATCTTCCGTATATACACGTCGTTTATGTATCTGCATTGTATATGCGCAAATTCCATATACAAGAATTGCGCATATACGGAAATTGTCCATATACGGAAGATATGCACAATTTCCGTATATGCACAATTTCCGTATATGTGCAATTCCTGTATATGGAATTTGTGCATATACGATGCAGATACATAAACGACGTGCATATACGGAAGATATGCACATATAGGAAAGCTAGGGATATACGGAATATATGCGCATATCTTCCGTATATGCGAAATTTTCATATATGCGAAATTTCTGTATATCGATTTTGCGCATATACGATGTAGATACATGAACAAAGATATGCGCAAATTCCATATACAGAAATTTCACATATACGGAAGATATGTGCATATACGGAAATTGCGCATATAAGGAAGATATGCGCATATTTTCCGTATATCCCTAACTTTCTTATATGTGCATATCTTCCATATATGCACGTCGTTTATGTATCTGCATCGTATATGCGCAAATTCGATATACATAAATTGCGCATATACGGAAATTGTGCATATATGGAAGATATGCGCATATGCACAATTTCCGTATATGCGCAATTTCTGTATATAGAATTTGCACATATACGATGCAGATATATAAACAATGTGCATATACGAAAGATATGCACATATAGGAAAGTTAGGGATATACGGAAGATATGCGCATATCTTCCGTATATGTGCAATTTCCATATATGCACATATTTTCTGTATATGCACAATTTCCGTATATGCGCAATTTCTGTATATGGAATTTGTACATATACGATGTAGATACATGAACAAAGATATGTACAAATTCCATAAACAGAAATTTCCCATATATGGAAATTGTGCATATACGGAAGATATGCGCATATACCAAAATTGCGCATATACGGGAGATATGCGTATATATTCCGTATATACCTAACTTTCCTATATGTACATATCTTCAGTATATGCACGTCGTCTATGTATCTGCATCGTATATGTGCAAATTCCATATACAGAAATTGCGCATATACGGAAATTGTGCATATACGGAAGATATGCACAATTTCCGT
>APFE030763809.1:253199-265506 GCA_000404065.3 Pinus taeda | reverse complement strand
TATAGAAAGTTTGGAATGATCCCTCATTACATTTTAATTGGCATGGAAAGAACATTAAACTAAGGAGATAACTCCCTATACTTTCATACAAAGGAGAAAGTGAAACGTTTTTTAAGGTTTTTTAATCAGACGACTGATTTTTGTTTAATCGTCTAACAAGAGATCTAACGGTTAAGATTAGGACAGAAAGGCATTTGGGGGAGTTCATTTCAGTGGGAAACGCCTTACTTCGTAATTACATAAATACTAATATAAAATTACGTAAATACTTATATAAAATTATATAAATATTATTTATATATGAAATAAAATGGTTTTTAAACATTTTTTCTAGTTAATTTTAATGAAAATGGGAAGATATTTTTTAAAATTCGAGCTTAAATTGTTTAATTTGTAGAATTTGAGTGCCCAAATTTTTTTCAAGGTGCTAATTCTATTTACTTATTCAAAAATATATCTTAAACAACAACAAATCACAATTTTATTAGACTATTTTCTCTATAAGTTAGACTACGCCTATATAAAATATTATTATTAAAATTAAGCTATTTATTAAATTATGGTTTAATTATTAAAATTAAGTAATTGAATTTAAACTATAAAATATGGTAGTTTAAGTGTTGAGTTTTTTTGAGATATATTTTCTAATTAATTTTATTTAGTATTTAATACAAATTTGTTAAAAATTAAGATAATTAAATAATGAAATTCAAATTGGAGTTGTCTTTAGTTTGACTTTTCGGAGGTTTTGTTGCCAGAATCTAGTGAAAAAAATTGAGGTGAAATCTTGATTTGTGTTATTTAAACTGGATTTTTTACTGTATATATATGCATTTAGCACCCTGATAAACCCTATCAAACTTGTGATTTCAAAACATTCCTGCGAGATTTTAGAGAAAATAGGTCGGAAAACCCAACCAGGAAAGTTTCCAAAAGGTGGCACTAAAGACAACTCGATTCAAATTTAATAGATAGATATGTTGACAACTTAATTCAAATTTAATAGATAGATATGTTGACAACTCAATTCAAATTTAATAGATAGATATGTTGTAATTTTATACGAAATAGATAGATATGTGTTGTAATTTTATATAAATAAGCTATGATTTTGCTAAGAAAATAATAGTTTTTCCAGTAGGATTTTGATGAGATATGACTATTTTTTCGGAGATCCAGGTTGCAGTTGTAAAGTTTCAAAATTTTAGGTGCTCCGGAAACACTCATAATGTGAGTTTTTTCTTTTGAAAAAAATCACGGAATTCGGACCACGTCAAGGTGAAATTGTCACCAACTTAAACATGTCTATTAATTATATATAAAAATTTTATTTAATAATATTTTTTAATTAAAAGTAATTTATTTTGAAGTTTTGATTTAATAATTGAAATTAGGCCATTAGATCTAAATGGAGTCATCTACAGAGGTGGAGGAATTGCCCGTACGGCTAAAAGTGACGAGAATCAAGGAAAAAAAATTCAAAAAATCTTCCACTGAGAGTGTTTAAATCCTGTTTTTTATGGTGGGTGGAAATGGATTCAACGCTATCAGAAACCTCTAGGGCACCCAAAATATTGAAGTTTGACAGCTATAACTTGGATTTAGAAAAATACTTAGATTTAGAAAAATTCCTGCCCGAAATTTCCATGATTTTCAGAGCAAAAAAAATAATCTGGTTAGATTATAGTGATTTAAATACTAGAGATGATACCCAAAAAAAGAGACGTTGTTGAAATTATGATTTAATAAATAAAATTATGTTATATAATTCAAAATGTGTTATAATTTTATATGCAATTTTCGTATTATGATTTAATAAATAAAATTATGTTATATAATTCAAAATGTGTTCTAATTTTATACGCAATTTTCATTCAATAAATTTTTGTTTGCTAAGTGATTTATTATTCTCTACGCTTGACCTTTGGCTTAGGAACCAAGGGGCATCTAAACCGTCAAAGTCACTTAGGGATCACACCCGGTCTAGGCCACACCAGCCTTTAGTTGACTGTATTTTTTTAACATGTCTCCTCCCCCTACCACAAGGCACATCCACCCACGTGAGGTTTGATCCTAGGTTGCCTTGTTGATGAGGCTCATACTCAATGGGTTGTGTTAGTGGGACGACAATTCACACCTGGCCTGGGCCACACCAGCCTTTAGTTGACTGGAATTTTTTAGCATGTCTCCTCCCCCTACCAATGTCTCCTCCCCCTACCACAGGGCACAACCACCCACGTGAGGTTTGATCTTGGGTCACCTTGCTAACGAGGCCCATCCTCAACAGGTTGTGTTAGTGGGATGATAATTTTTATTTAATAATTAATTTTATATGACATTTTTATTTAATAATAATTTTTGTATAGTCTAACTTATCGCCTAAATGGCTTTTTTTTTTCTTTTTTTCTTCAGAATATTTTTTTTGGTTAATTGTAATTAAAATTGGGCATAGATTTTTAAAAACTCTAGTTTAAGTTATTTAATTTGTAGATTTCTATGCATTTTAAACAACAAAAAATCAAACAAAAAATTACATTCTTTCTTGAAATTGTTTTACAAAATTTTGATGAAAAAGTCTATTTCTTCTATAAACTAATTACATCCTTCATCTTATACTGAAATTTTATTTAATAATGATTTTTAATCCTAATCAAAATTAAGTTGTTGTGAGGTTGTGGTTTAATAATTAAAATTAGTCGATAAATTTTAAATATATAAAAATATATTATTTAAATTATCAATTAATAAATTAAATTATATTATATGATTCAAATCTAATAAATTAATATATAAAAATCCTTAGAAGAAATAATAAATAAATTTTGTTAATGGTCATAAATGCCAAATTCAAAAGTTATAAGATGAACTTTTAAGCCCAAGTTTAATTATCAAAAGTAAAAAACCTAGGTTAGAATCCTATATCTTAATTTTGACCAAATAGCAGCCATTTAATGCATCCTCCTCGGGCTTGCAAGAGAGATCCCATAATTTACGTAGACCATTTATTAATTTAATTTTTCAGGGTGGATCCGCACACTTCACGTAGACGTTGTAATCAAATTCCAGCCAACAATCTGGCTGTTTTTGGGGAAAATTCGTGCCGTATAGGGGAGAATTCCAATGTTTTATTGAATGTAATGCGGTTTGAATCCATGGAGTCCATGTTCTGTAATTAATGGCAGTATTGAAGGACCAATGATGGTGTTCATGGTGGGGATTTATTAGTCTAACATCACAGAATTTCTCAGAGAATGTTCATTTTCAATACAGTGTGACCAGTGCATTCCAAGTTTGGAATGGGGTATGCACTCTGAGTACATGCTAGTTTCCAGGCAGAACAGAGTGCAGTGTGGAAGATGGTATATATAATCAGTCTCTGAACAGAGTATAGTTTATGGTGATGGTTGATAACTCTAAATTTCTGCTGTTGAATGCGGGCAATGCATGGAGGCATTCTGATGAAGTGGGGTCTGTGAAAACTGATCAGTGTTGTGATATGCCATGTGGGTATATTCAATGAGTATATGTTAAGGAAAGAGAGATGTGGGTGGTGCACCAGTGATGCATAGAATCGTTAGGAATTACGAGGGAGAAGTTTGATGAAGTGGGTATTAGCCACAGACGGTGAAACTGCTGATCCTGCTGTTTGTAACGTGGAGGGTGGTATATGCAGTGAGTATATATCGGAGTGACTAAGATAAAATAGAGAGAAGCTGGACAAACCTGAGATTGGAATGATGGGTTTAAAGGCCAAAAATAAGGTGAGTTGGATTACTCTATTTCTGCTTTTTATTAGTTGTATTTGTTTTACAGACTCTGTCTTTAGCAATGAAGTGCCTAGGGAGGTCCATGCCCTATTGGCACTCAAATCAGGGTTTTTAGACAGCTTAGGCAAACTATCAGACTGGAAATAGGCAGTGAATAATATGTTCGTGTCTCATTGTTCATGAACTGGAATTACATGCAACAATAAGTCTAAGGTGGTTGCACTGGATCTATCAAGCAAAAACCTCACTGGCACGATATCACACAAAGTCCAATTTCTTATCCACATTTTGAGCTTCAAAATATCAGACAACCAGTTTTGCGGGCCATTGCCAGAAGTCATTTTCAATCTTTCCAGTCTGAGAATCCTTGACATCAGCTATAATTTCTTCAATGGGTCCTTCCCTGGGGGAGTTTCAGGGTTGAAGAACCTTGTGGACTTCAATGCCTACAGCAATGATTTTACTGGGCCCCTTCCACGGGAGTTTTCCGAACTCGATAATCTGTAGAAGCTGAACCTTTCTGGGAGTTACTTCAATGGGAGCATTCCCAGCCAGTTTGGTGACTTGTCCAGACTGGAGTACCTGAGTTTGGCAGGGAATATGATCAGTGGTTCAATACCTGTAGAACTTGGGAAGTTGCAGGAGCTCAGCCATTTGGAGCTTGGGTTCAATATTTACATGGGTGGGATTCCATGGCAATTGGGGTACTTGTCAAAGCTGGTGTTTATGCATATTGCAAATGCTAATTTAACTGGGCCCTTGCCTGTGGAGTTGAGCATGTTAAAGAGGCTAGATACAATGATTCTGTATAATAACAAGCTTACTGGATTCATCCCATGGCAGTTGAGCAATATTGCAAGATTGGAGCAATTGGATTTGTCTCTAAACATGCTCACTGGACCGATTCCTAAAGAAATTTCGACACTCAGAAGGCTGACAATACTGAATTTTATGAGCAATAAACTCAGTGGAGGCATCCCTAAGGAAATTGCTGATCTGCCTAATCTGCAAATTTTGTATATCTGGAACAATTCCCTCACAGGAAGCATTCCTGAGCAGTTGGGTAGAAATTCTAGGTTAGTATAATTTGATGCATCTACTAATCAATTAACGGGACCCATCCCCTCTGACCTGTGTGCAGGCAACAAGTTAGAAAGACTTATCCTTTCTTCTAATCAATTAACCGAAGAAATCCCTCAGAATCTTACAAATTGTGCCCCTCTGTATAGGGTCCGGATGGCTCATAACAATCTTAGTGGCTGCATTCCTTTAGGTTTTGGAAAGCTTCAAAACCTAAATTACATGGAATTCCCATGGAACAATTTTAGTGGGCCTTTTCCTTCTGATCTCTTAAATTCACCTAGTTTGCAACTCCTTAATGTTTCTCATAATTCTCTCCAAGGCAGCCTCCCTCCAAATGTCTGGTCTTCTCCGAGCCTGCAAATATTTTCAGCAGCTTTCTCAAATTTATCAGGCAAACTTCCCTCCTTTGAACATTGGAATTCTGTATACAAGCTTGAACTTCAGGGAAATAGCTTTTCGGGTAGCATTCCCAAAGATATTGCCAATTGCCAAAAGCTCTTGACCATTTCCTTGAGCCAAAATGAGTTGACTGGTGTGATCCCTCCTGGAATAGCAAGTCTTCCCAGCATCACTAACATTGATCTGTCTCAAAATGCCCTCACTGGCATGATTCCCCTAAATTTTCAGAATTGCACTACCTTAGAGTCCCTTAATGTCTCCTTCAATCATCTCGTTGGTCCTGTTCCTTCAGAAGGGATTTTCAGAAACATCGATGTTAGCGCTTTTGTGGGAAACCAAGGACTCTGCAGTGGAGTCCTGATAGAGTCTCCTTGCATGAATTCAAGTGGCGTTTACAATCCCTCATATTACTCTCGAGTGACTAAGAAAAGTGTTCCGATTTGGCTGATTGCAGTGGTGACTATTCTAGCAATAGCCCTTGTCGTAATTGGCATAATATGGTTCCACAAGTACTATATTTGTTATGTTTCTGGTAAAGTATGCATGACAGAAGAACATCCTGAAAACCCTTGGAAGATGACCTCATTCCAGCGTCTCAGCTTCACAACAGAAGATATTTTGGAGAGCTTGAAGCCTGATAACATGATTGGCATTGGAGCAGCCGGTACAGTTTACAGGGTTGAAAGGCCGGGGGCTCATTTCATAGCTGTGAAGAAGCTACGGCGGGTCGAGAAAGAGAAAGAGAAAGAGGGAGGGAAACGAAAGAAAGGGGCATTAGCAGAGGTAGAAGTCCTGGGAAATGTTAGGCACAGAAACATAGTTAAATTGTTGGGTTGTTGCTCCAGCAATGAGGAGACTCTTCTTCTTTATGAATACATGCCTAATGGAAGTTTGGCTGACCTCTTGCACGGGAGAAAGGAAGAGAACATGCTCACTGAGTGGATTACAAGATACAATATTGCAGTTGGAGTGGCTCAGGGCTTATGATATCTTCATCAAGATTGCCATCCTGCCATTGATTCATTTATAATTTGCATCTAATTAGGCTACAACAAAAATTCACGATTGTTACTTGTATATCAATTACAGAAATAATAATAATAAATACATGGTCTGCCATTTGCATGTTAAAATACATGAACAATAATGTCAAGTCTTAAAAGTTATTGTTTGATAGAAATACTTAACATGATTTCAAATATAATCTCATGATATTTTGACGAGTATCAATGGTTGCATAAATATTAAGTTGTAATGAATATTCCATTAAAATTGAGATGCAAAATCATGGATTTGGCAGACATGTTAAGAAATCTTATTATATATTCATTGAAAGACGAGTATCAATGGTTGCATAAATATTAATTTGTAATGAATATTCCATTAAAATTGAGATGCAAAATCATGGATTTGGCAGACATGTTAAGAAATCTTATTATATGTTCATTGAAAGGGTTTATTTTTGGAGAAAAATATAAATACATATAAAGAATAATTATCTTAAATTAAGCTACAAAGTTTTCTTTTTAATGAAAATATGAGAAAAAAGTGATCTTAAACTTATTTAAAACTTCTAAAGTTTAGTAAAATTGGTGAAATTTTCCTTAAAGAAAAAACATCACTATGGTGGATTTTGGTTGATTGTAATATATTGCGTTTGAGTATACCATTTGAGTATTAAAACACTAACACACAAATCCACTTAAGCTTATCCCATAATAACTAACTCTTACATGAGCATTAATCCCTTAACCCCAACCCACTAACCATTAAGCTAGGTCAATTATCACAATCAAATTAAAAAAATTCAAAAGATCCCTACAAAAGGAAATAATCACTCTAATATTATCAATGGTGCAAGGTAAATTTGGTGAAGCAATAGGAGAGTCATTATTTTCATAATCCAACTCTATACAAATCTATGTGTGAATGGGAGGAGGACATGTTTGAATTACACCTAAGTCCTCTTTAACACCAACCACAACATATGTGTAAATGGATTCATTCTATGGAGTAAGGATAACATCTAGATAAATTAGTTCTTTTATGTTTTGAATAACATTCCAACTTTCATTTTTAATAATGTGAGTGGCATCATAAGGAATTGATAACTCTATGTGTCTAATATACCACCTATAGAGTAACAGGTTATGTATTTCATGATAGAAAGAACACCAACTAAATTTTGGAGATGAGGATTTAGATGTGTATGTTGAATCATATTCATAGGTAGTGGAGATGGACTATGGGATGTCAAATACAAATGTCTTTGATAACAATAGCACTATTCTAGAATATAGTTTTCTTAACAAAAAGGACAATGACCTACACGTGATGTAAATTTTGCAAAATCATCATGACACAATGCACCATCATCATTATCATAGTAATTATTTTTGCTTATGGTCAACAATTGTTCATTCATATTCTTAAGAAGGTTAAGCACAATCGAATCCTCATGTTCCTTAAAGTTGGGCTCAATAACCATTGTAAGTTCCCCAAATGTGATGTGTGAAAAATTGTCTTTACTATGTCCATATTGTTTCTAAGGAGTGTTTTGAAAGTTTCCTAATTGATTATGGAGAAATCTTGAATGGTATGAAAACACCGAGAAACTTCACCCTGTAATTTTCTAATAAAACATCTTGATTGCTACATTTTGATGAAGTATGGATATCCTAGGACAAACACAAAAGAAGCATTGTATATTATCCTTGACCTTGACATGTATATCACCAATGAAATTTGGCATCAAAACATGGTCAATTCTAGGTAATTCATGCAATTTCTCCCCTGAATTCAGGGGTGAAGAGTAGATGGTAAAACATGAAGTGATTTAAACAAGAAATGAAGTTAGCACCTTGTGACTTATGTCAAATGACTAAGTTCTCAACTCTATGGATTGTGAAGTACTTGCATCAAAAGAATTTTTACCCAAAATGAACTAGGATGATATAAGAAAAGAACAAGGAATCATAAGAAATATACATGTATGTATGAATTCCTAATCCAATGGAAATCAAAAGGGGAAATCAGTATAAGCCTACCAAATAAATTCAATGAATAGTTTGATGCACTTTTTTTTTTTTTATTTAATCAACATATGGGGAAAAATGACTCATGCGGTTCCCTAAGTATGGTACACCAAATAATTTGGGTTCGATACTCAATAAAGTTGGGGATGCAAGAAAAAAAAATGAGGTTTGCAAGGTTCCTCAGTCTCATCACTAGAAAAGGGATGTTTTATGAGAAAAATCCATTCATTCAAATAAATCCCACTTATCATCTAATGATGAAGTCAATTACAACCCATTTGGTAGCTTAGCACAAGTTAAAGGATACCGACACCTCAAATCATCCTATGTCTAAAGTGATAAAAATGGGAAGAAAGAGAGGCATGAGACTTGTGTGCAAGCCATCTTAAGAACACCTAACCTTGGTTGTCCTACCTTAGATATCTGGTTGGTTGAATCACAACCCAAAGGGGAACTCAGTATAGGCCTACCAAAGAAATTCAATGAATAGTTTGATGCATTTGGCTTTTGATTTAGTCAACATATGGGGAAAAATAACTCATGTGGCTCCCTAAATAAGATACACCAAAGAATTTGATTTTGATCCTCAATAAAAGTTTGGGATGCAAGAAAGAAAATGAGGTTTGCAAGGTTCCCCAGTCTTATCACTAGAAAAGGGATGTTTTATGAGAAAAAATCATTCATTGAGACAAATCCCCCTTATGATCTAGTCTTGAATTCAATTACAACCTCTTCAGTAACTTAGCACAAGGAAAAGGGTACCAACACCTCAAATCATACAATGTCTAAGGTGACAAAAAGGGAAATATAGAGAGGTGTGAAACTTGTGTGCAAACCATCTCAGGAACACCCAACTTGGGTATTGTCCTACCTCAGCTCCCTGGTTAGTCCAAAATGATGGTAAGTGTTTTTTGTGGGTAGGAGTTGTTAGAATTAGCTTTCTTATTTTTATACCAACAAATTGAAAGATGTGATTTTTTTTGTATGTGACCTTAAGACCCTAGAAATAAATTTTAAACTTGTTCTCAGGGTCAATTGGGGTCTAAATTAACCAATGAATGGCACATGCAAAATTATTAGAATGAGGAGTCAAAATGACTAAGAAAAGGTGAATCCATGCCATTTAATTGGATGGAGAGTATGAAAAACAAGTTATGTGTGCCTCAAATGGCTTGAAAATAAGGTTTTCCCATGTCTAAGGTGGTAAAATGGGGAATAAAGATTGGTGAGAGACTTGTGAAAAACCCATCTTAGGACTACCCAACCTAGGTATTTTCCTCCCTTAGCTCACTAGTTGGTTGAAAATATTGTTAAATGTTTTCTATAGGTACGAGTAGTGAAAATTAGCTTTCTAATTTTTGGATCAACAAACTAAAATATGTGAACAACAAACTATATGTTCTCTTATGACACTATAAATATAGTTTATACTTGTTCATGGGGTCAACAGGATCTAAGTTAACTGATAATGAATGGCTTATGAAAAATTATCAGAATTACGATTCAAAATGACTTATGCTATTTAAAATGGGTGGATAATATGAACACATTTATTGTGCCTCAAATGGCTTGAAAACAAGGTCGAATTTCCTAGAATTGCTCAGAAAGTGGTCTAGATAAGTTTACAACAGTGATGTGTATTAAATTTTAGGATCTAATACTTCCAACTCCTCAATAAGTTGCTACAACTATGAAAATACATACTTGGAAGAAAAATAAGATTATGAAGATGTTGGGTGGACTAACGAAAGGTTTGATATTTTAATGGTGTATCATTTTAATATTTAAAGCAAGGCTACCACATTGTTATCAAGGTCATGTTTAACAAGCACACACCTTTTATCCATAACTATTCTGCCTAATATAAAGTAAGTGAGTTTCCATACACCACTTAGTTATAATTGTGATCCATGCAATTTAGAGAAGGATGGATTATTCCTTTCTCATCGCTAGTGTTTTTGGGTTATTAAAGTTTCCTAGATGGAAGAAGGGGACTTGCAAAAAGCTAGAGGTTTAAAACCCCTTGAGGGAGTTTGGTTGAGCTTATCTAATAAGAGTAGTATTCCAATCCATGTTAAAATATTCAAAGTTTAAAACCTTGATAATATCTAATGAGTCTAATCTAAATAAAAAACTCACTTAATTGATACAAAGAAGACACAAGACAGGGGTATGTAATATTTACAATATTTGAGAGTCCCTTCACCTTCTCTATTTTCCTATTTAATATATTTACAAGAATTTTCCTAATTCCAAAGATTAGGTGTCAACATTACCCTCTTAATCTAAATGGATGTTGGTGAGTCCAAGTATCATTCTAAATCTTTCAAACTTTTCTCTTATAAGCACTTTGGTGAAGATGTCTCTAGTCTATTAATTTGTGGAACAATGGAAATGGTGAATAATATTGGCCTCGACATGATGTTGAATAAGATGATACTTTGTATTAATATACTTGGTTCGATCATGGAACTTTGATTTCTTGGCCAAATTTATTGCAGAAGTGTTGTCAAGCATAAGAGGAGTTGAATGCACTTGGTTCTCCCACAAATCTTCAAAAACTTTCTTGAGCCACAAAATTCCCTTTGTTTCTTTAGTTGTTGTCACATATTCTTCCTTAGTTGTGGAATCGATTAGAACTGATTGTTTGCATGACCTCCAAGAGATAACTCTTGATCCAAAACTCATAACATAACTTGAAGTAGATACTCCATTTTCTTTATCTCCATCAAAATCTGAATCAGAGTATCCAACCAATTTGAAGTCAAATACCTAGTTATACTTGAGTCCAAAAGTAATTTAGAACTCTTTTTGCAACAAAAAAATCACCCTCACAAGAACTTTGCATAAACCCGGAGAGGATTCCAACAACAAATGAAATGTTTGGTCTGGTAGTAGTAAGGTAGTTGAGACTTCCTATGAGTTGTTTGTACTTTGTTGCATCGTAAAATTCATTTCCTTATGTGGATGTAAGTTTTAAATTATGTTCCATTGGAGTGGCCAAAGCATTGCACTCAGCCATGCCAAATTTGTTCAACATATCTCCAATGTTTTTCTTTTGTGAGAGAAATATAAACTTTGGATGTTGGGTTACTTCAATACCAAGACAATACTAAACATGAACCAAATTTTCTCTTTCAAAACCATTCCTCAATTATTTCTTTATGGATGCAATATAATTTTCATTATTCTCTGTCATCAGAACTACATACAACACAAGATATACAACTATTTTTCCAAATTTCTTGGCAAACAAAGTTGCATGATCAAGATCATAGTGTTTGAAATTGAGTTTAAGAATATGCTCAATCAATTTCTTGTACTGGGCTCGTGGTGCTTGTTTGAGGCCATTCAAGGTTTTGACAAGCTTACATACTTTGTGCTCCTATCCCTTCACAACAAATCCTTTTAGTTGAGACATAAAAGTAGTTTTTAAATCAATTTGATGTACTTTCCAACCATTCTAATCTGCCAAGGGAAGGAGAATATGGAGAGTATCCCATTTTGTTGTGGGCACAAAATGTTTCTCATAATCGACCCCTTCCTTTTGTGCAAAACTTTTTCAATGAGCCTAGCTTTATGCTTGTCATGTGAGCTATCTTCTTTATAAATATTTTGAAGACCCACCTACAGCATATTGATTTTTTTCCCAATGGAGGATCAACCAGCTTGTTGGTTCCATTCTTTATCAAAGCATCACTTCTTTCCATTCACAATGAGAAGCAACTTCTTTGAAGGAAGCTGGTTTGAAATCTGTAGACAAATTTAATTCACAAACATAAGAAACGTCCATATCAATAGGTGAATCAAATCGTCTACATCACCACCATTATGTCTAACATAGCTTCATGTACATGTCTTTCTATCCTCATCGGGGCAGACACTTTCAAGTGTCTTTGTGAGCATTTGTTGGGTTGTGTTATATTCTTTCCAGGACTAACCTACGTAGTGAATCGGGGGGTTAGAGGGGGGGCGGAGCCCCCCCTTCGTTGTGCCGATTGCGCAACGAGGGGGTCACAGGGG
>APFE030763809.1:201911-232477 GCA_000404065.3 Pinus taeda | reverse complement strand
TTGCTTGAGGTGAAGAAGGGCTTCTTAGCTAGAGGATGATGCTGGGTCAGAGCACATGGTTGTAATCTTCTTGCTACTTTTCATCTGAATAAGCTATTCTTGTTTCCTTCCATATTCTTGTGTACTTGTTTATATATGCATGTATATGGTTAATGCACATCTGATCCTGCATTATTTATGAATTTAGATCCTTGTTTCTTGCATAGTAGTATGTTGCTGTGATTCTACAGGTCCCTTTGAAGCTGGGCAGACAAAGAGCGAGCAGAAAAACTCTATCAAGAAGGAGAGGGAATCGAGCGCAAGACTCAGGTTGGCCCTCTAGGTTCTCCTCTCATCTATTTTCATAAAAGGAATCAACAATAGACTTTGATTGTTTGTTTCTAAGATAGCCACACATCTTAGTGGGAATAGCAGCATCCGTGTGGACACTATTCCCGTATAAAAAAATGGGGACTCCATTGGGGGCCGACTAGATTACTTGTTAGCCTATCTATCCCTTTTTCTTTTATAAACATACAGACGGAGACTGAAGTCAAGCCAGCTAGCCTTCGAACTGCATTTTTCATACAAATGCAAAGTAGATCAATGCCACTTCAGTCAATCTCCGGGTTTTTGTTTATAAATTAAACAATGGATCTGCAAGCAATCTAATTGCCCTAAGTAGTGGCTTCAGTAACCTCTAAAATCACCCATGTGTTTTTACATACATTGATCAGTACTTATTCAGCTTAAACACCTGAACTAAAATGCAAAATATGAGTGAAGTCTCATTCAAAATCTCATACTATAACCATCGCACCGTGCCTTCAAGGTAGCCTATATGCATCACACTTCCCGAATGGAGTAACTATGCTGCATACTGAGTTCACTGTGTAACAGGTGCAATGGTCAGGGAGGACTGATTTTACCCTCCAAATGTGGATTTTTCTCACTGTTTTCAGTCTTATTCAAGAATTTTTGCTGTCTATAATCAGTGTGCTTCTGTGAATACCCCCTTCTCTAGCATTATTCTCCTCCTTAGTGCAAAGAACTATAAACATTTTTTATGTATTGTGCATCGTTTTAGTTCTCTTTTGCAAAAAATAACATAGTCAAACTGTCGTCTCTAGATCTGAAAGTGTCATAGATGTCGTTTTCAATTTTAGAAAGCAATCCCATTGTTTTAGATAGTTGATTATATGGTTATCATTGCATAAGACTTGATTTACTAGTTTTAAAGTGTCGAAAAGAAACTTCCATTTCAAAATCGCAAAGTGTCTCTCTCGTTTTCACTTCGTTTTGAAGAGAATTTTGTTGAGTACAGTCACTTTAAAAGTATTTCAGTTTTGCACATAGTTTTCTTAGTGTCATTTACACATTAAGGGAACTGAAAACCAATACATGCATGTGCATTTGCATCTTGAATTCTTGGCTTGATTTAGGACTGTGCATATTAGCGTGTGCTCTGTGCTCTGTGAAGAAAAGATTCTTGACTTTCTTCCCCTTAGTAGCTAGGATTTTCATTGCTGAAAGAAGATAAAACATTTATTTATCATGTTAGACTACATTTAGGAATTATACATACATCACGTGGTGAACCTGAAAGGCAAACTGCTAAGCAAGATCAACTTAAAATAAATCTCAATGAATCTTTTTGGAACTTAACGCAACATCTAGAGGTCTAGGCTAGAGACGTATTCCGGCGTCGTAAAGCTTGGTAATTGTTGCTTTCAGTGTTGGTTTGGTGATTCCTCCACTCTGAGACGATAAGTGCCAGTACGGACTTGTGCTCCCACATACCGTCGCGTATATATTGGGAGACCACTATAGGCTGCATCCTTTATCCTTAGGAAGCCGTGTCTACCGCCCTATCGATCGTAATACACTAAACGCAGCATTCGAGAAGACTGACTGCCATACCATAAAAATTATTTTGTAGTTTTACGATTGGTTTGGTAATCCTCTCTGCCTAGATCTCCAGAGAAGTCCATTTTTCTCCTTTTCAAACTCCTTAACGAAAAAGGTCCTCTGAGTGATTGTCACTTCAAGCTCAATAAAAATTGAAGGCGACTAGAGTCATCTTTTTTTTTTCTCGACTCTTTAAAATTGAAAAAACAAGTTGTGTCCAAGCGTCTAAAAATTTATTTTAAATTGGAATAATGTCACGAATTCCCCCGTTGATCTTCAGGTTGAGAAAATGGAGTCTACCAACCAAGGATTTCCCCGTGAAGGAAATCCTAGTCCCTTCCTATGTTGGGGAGATGTTGGTCCACCCCATATGGCCACTTTGTCACTTCCAAGATTGACAATTGGCTTGCTAGTCTAGCTCTTCTCTACCTCTGTCGATCAGAATCCCACAATTCTTGAACAGTCTAACCAACAACTAGACGACACTAGAGTTGCTTCCCAACCTTCTACTTCATTTGATTCTCCTTCTCCTCCTTCCTCTTCGCTTGACAAAGCTGATAAAGCTAAAAGTCAAATAACTGAGAAGAAGAAGAAGCAGAAAGAGAAAAAGGAAAAGAAGAAAAAGGAACCAAAATCGAAAGGGAACAACCAAGTATCGTCTAGCGAAAATCCACACACCGCACAGTCAAAACCTAAATCTCCTTGCATCATTTGCAATGGAGAGCACTATCAACGAGATTGTCCCTGCATCCCTCGGATCTTAAGGGACTGGTCTCCTTGTTTGCACCACCCGGTAGCATTAACCTCTGGCGACCATGTTGAATGCTCACTGTTGACTAGTGAAAGTGAAGCACATCGACAAAGAAGGAATCCTAGAATTCCTTGCAAGTTGTGTGAAGGCGATCACGTTGTCCACCATTGTCCCTTCCTTGAAGAGGCTAAAATAGTTTTAGATAATTGTCTGGTTTCACCGTTACGACTTCCTCCTGGATATCAAAAACTCTTGCCTAGTCCTCCACCGATTGAAAATTCGGCTGGCCCATCCTTGTGGTCGGCCGAAGCACCTATCGTTGAAAATGAACCTTCAGAATCCATACCAGATGAAAGTCAAAGGGTCGATACGACAGTTGACCCGGTATTTCCTTCAGAGTGTTCATCTTCGAATGATACCGTCACTGAAGAGAAAGAGAACGACACCGTTCAAATTCGTTTCATCAACACCGACTCCGATGAGCATAGGGGAAGTTCCCCCATTCCTTTACCGTAGGAAGGAACTTCTTCATAGTCCTACCCAGCCGTATATTCAGTCCCACCACCAAGCAACCTAGTGGTTTTCTTCGACTGGAATCTACTAGGCAAACCCCGTTTACCAGCGAGTGTACCATTCAGAATTATTGTACAAGCTTACAGAATGGTCATGATTGGTACCATCATCGATTAAGGGGCTTCTGTGAGTATCCTTTCCTCAACTGCTTGGAAGGCGCTTGGTTCACCATCGCTTTTGCCTGAAATGAGAAATCTAACAGGCTTCGACAAGGGAACCAATCGACCTTTAGAGATCCTTCCAAATGTGCCTATTACTTTAAGAAGGAAAATTGTTCACATGAACGTTATGGTAGTTCAAGGACCTTTAGATTACAATCTACTCCTTGGACACGACTATATTTATTGCATGGGAGCCGTCGTCTCCTCACTCTTTAGAGTAATTTGTTTTCCGCACGAAGGCAGAATGGTCAAGCTCGTAGACCAAATGTCATTCCCCGGTTCACATATCGTAAATAGTCAAATGCCATCCCTGAATGGTCTTTTCACGCAAGAAATGTCTCATCGGTCTCCAGTCCATCCACTTGATGAGCGCGAGTGATTCAGGAAGGTGTGACTGAAACCCAGGGGGCATGCACCCTGGTCTGCTTTGGCAGGAAAATTTTGGGTATAGGGTAGGTTGCGGCGAGGGATATATGACTAGTCTGGCGAACCCGTCCTCACATGAAAATGGGAACAGACTGGGATAATATACCTCCATTAGAAGGTAGGCCTTTCCCGATAGAACAGACGTTTTTTCCAGGATGTCTTCCTCCAAACATTAGGCCTGATAGATATCCATATGCCCAAAGGAGTGAAATTGAACATATGGTTGCATAAATGGTAGAGGTTGGTATAATTATTCAACCAAAATTGATAAATAAAGCAAGGGATGAATGGAAGAATGGAAAAGTAGGGTGGGAACTCATTCAAATGTTGTCAAAGATCCTGGTTCCAACAATTTTGCCAGAACTTGACAAGGAAAAATCATATTGGAACCTGAAGCATTCACAAAACTGAGAAGTTGCAGCTACGAAATCGATCAATTTCAGAGTATCTCATCAAATGCAAGAACTTACCTGCTAAATATTCCACATGGAAGGATGAGAATTTTATACAGAAGCATCAAGAACTACTCAAGCATTGATGACAACAATTTTTTAAGGAGAGGGGCATGTTAGGTCACTATACTACTAGTGTAACCCCTTATTGTTATTAATACAACCCCCTTATTATAATGTTGTGCCCATGTAGTCCCCATATTGTTATTATTATGCCCCATAGAAGCCCACTATTGTTATTATTGTGCCCTTACATTATTATCGTTATGTCGGATTTGATTATATTATAACCCCTTAGACTCCTATATATAGAAAGGAGGTCTTATCATTTGTATCATCCAAGAATTTTTCATTTGTGTAATATAAAGGAGGTTTCCCCCTCGAAGAGGCTGAATTCTAAGGTGTTGATCTATATTTTCTATCTTTTTGTGAGTTGGTTTCATAACAGTTGGGAAAGGGGATTTTACATGGTTATTTTTTTAATTTTATTTGTTTCCCTACCGACTCCCTTACCTCAATCTTATAATAGGTTAGAAATATGTTAGTGTTCATTTTATAAAAAGGCAGAAAAATATGAATTTGCATTTACAAGTATAACAATCAAAAAACAAAAAAATGTATCCTAGAGGTATAAACTAACTAAAATTGTCAATTTTTATATTCATGTTAGTGGTAACAAAGAAAACAAATAGCAAATAGAAAGAGGGAGAAAGAGTGATGAGACTACTACATTTGCTAGCTGCTAACTAAAGGTGGTATTCTGTTTTCCTTCATGAAACCTACAATTGTTGTGCACTTGACATGGTTACCACGTTATCACTTGACAAACGTGTTTCCTTGTTGCTAAAATTTTGGTGAATAACAAAATCCCCATTTTCTAGAAATTATGCATGGGTTTACTAGTTTGAATGGATTCAAGGAGTATCACCAGGAAACATATTCAACTACAATCCCTTTTTGCTTTCATTCAACAATAGATAATGTGCAATTCTTTTTTTTGAATGGATGTAGCTTTCGAAATGGCTGGTTGTAGTCTTTGTACAACTTCAACATTCACAACCAATATAGAAGATGGATTTACCCCCATTGCATTGATTGAAGATGGATTTACATCCAATTTTGAGATGACAATATACTCAACCATAGATAAGATCATAGTGCATGAAAACAGAGTGAAAGAAAAGGATTTTACAATATTTTATCATCATATTGTTCTCATAATAGTCCTCAAATATAATTTTATATTATGATTTCATTCGTGTAGGTTGCAAAAGTACCTTTTTTTCAAAATCAAGGCACTTCATTTAATGATGACTTAACCTTGAAAACAAACCATTATCATATCACCAAATTTGCCATATCATTAGAATTGTTTTTATGAAATGGCCTTGTAGTAGTCTTGTTGAAACTTGTAGATGACTTATAAATTTATGAATGCCATGTTATATCATAGGTTAATGTGAGGCTTTTTCTAGTCGTTAAACATAATAGGTTAATGACTTGATTTTGCTATGGCTTTGTATACCATGCAATAGAAAAGAAGTTAGGTTTTGGAAAATGAATTAGGTTCATGCTTATATAAGATAAAGTGTTAAGCTTTTAGGTTTAAGTTAGGTTAGCAATGGATGTAGGCTAGGATATTTTTATGACAAGAGTTAAAATGCAAAATAAAGCTATAATAGGAAAGGCTGTGGAATGATTTAATGTCAAGAAATTAAGATGGTATTGGCATTAAAAATTAAAAAAATTTGAGGTTTTTATCCATCAACATATTGAGATTGATGGAACATAAAAGGTATTCTTCTCAGTATGTTTTAAGTGAGGATTTCAATAGAATTTGAAAGCATTAAAAATAAAAGCTTACCAACTTGTAAAACCATTGTAATGGTGCTATTTATGTTTTTTTTTTTTTTTTTTTGCTCATGGACTATTTTGTCATTTGTGGACTTATTTGTCTTTGCATAACCTGATCTTGTGTCAATCTCAAGGTTGGAAGTGTTGGGTGTGGAGCTTGATTATCTTCTTTATTCAGAGGTATCACCGCATTGGAGCCCAGTTCGTAATGTGGCAACAACACTACCGGTAATATTGGTGTTGCAAGGGGGTACAAGGGGGGCAACTTTGATCTTTGGGAGCCCCTCCCCCGGTGGGGGATGAGGGACAACACCCCCGAAGATAAAACTAGATGTAAAATTGCCTTGTAAAATGTTGTAATTTCGTAGTCAATTTGGGCCGTTCATTAGGCGGAGATCTAGCGGTAGAAGTTATGTTTAATTTAGGGTTTTTCCCTAGAGGGCAACCCCTCGGTATATATGAGGGAATTGTATTGCATCTATGTAGATCGATATTTTGAGTGAGAAAGAGAGAGGAGATTGTGTGAGAGCGAAGAGGGAATTACAACGGATCTGTTGTAGGTTGTATCTCTTTAGTTTTCTGGATAATTTAAAAGGAACGACTGACTATTTCCCATGGACGTAGCCCAAATTGGATGAACCACGTATATCTGTGTCTCTCTTGTTTTATGTGTTTTCTATGTTTATATTTTTGCAATATATTTTATGTGTTCCATTGCTCTATAATATATAATTTGCTAATAGGAAGGATTTATCCACATTGATTGTGCCTTTAGCTTCTTCTTTTTTGGAAACTTTAATAGACTTTTAACATCAATGGGAGTTCCTCCATGTTATTCTAATGAAATGAAAATAATTTTTCTTCCACAAAAGTTAGTATATTGATTTTTCGTCTGTATTGGAACAACGATTAGAGATTTTATTGTATAAATTTCATGCAAAATCCTTTGAACTTGTTCACAAAAATTGAAATCTTATTATGACAAGTATTCTCTTCTTTTTATCACACAATCGTCATCAAATATTACTAACAATTTTGAAAATATAAATGAAAACACTAGGTATATCTTTTATTTAGAATTTTCATTAGCGAATTGCTTGTTTTTCCATTGAAAATTCAAATTTATGTTGTGCCAAGAGCTAGTATTTTCACAACTATTTTTTTTCCTTTTTCATATATTTTTTCTTCCTTTTGGAAAAGTAAATTTTCATATGGAAGAGGGGTAGGAGTATTGTTTCTAGTGCCCACAACTTGCATTTGAGCTTACTAAAATATTAGGGAAATAAATTCTTCTTGACCGTGCAATTTGTTGTAAAGTTCCATTTTATGGCCATTGACCACAAACATAACTCCTTCGTCGATTATCTTTATCCTGGTTGATCCATTGTCAAATACAACGCCCAATTTATGACCATTGTGAGCAAGTGAGTGGTGATTTTTCCCTTGAGATCTTTGAATTGGAATCGAAAATAAAAGCCCAATCAACAACGATAATTTATTTTTTCTTAATTAACTTGTCATGCCATTTTTCTATTTGTTGTTGGATTGAAATAGTTTGTTGTAATGCTTTTTATCTTGTATCATCTAATTCATATAACTGCATGATTGTTTCCTTTTGAGATTTTTATAGTTCTAACCCTAATTCAATTTTTATTCTAATGGTTTGAACTTGAAATTCAATGGGAAGATTGATCGTTTTACCATATACCAATTCATAAGGAGTAAATCCAGTAGTACTTTTCCAAGTTGTTCTATAAGCTCATAAAGCCTTTGGAAGCTTGTCTGACTAGTCCTTCTGGTGTAGTTGGAGTATCTTGCTCATGATTATCTCCAAAGTTTTGTTGGTTGATTACACCTAATCATTGGGCTGTGAAGGATAAGGATTGTAATTTCGATTCTTTATCTTGTACTTTTCCACCATGTCTAACACAATATTAGAGGTAAATAATGCTTCTTGGTGAGTGACAATTTCTCCGGGTACTCCAAATTGTACGAAAATTACCTCAAAGAGAAATTAACCATTCATTATTTTGAAGTTCTTGATAATTTTTTTGCTTCTACTCATTTGGTGACATAGTTAGTACATATTAGAATGTACCTTTTTTCTTTTGATATAGGGTTAATAGGACCTACGAAATACAGAGCACATTTTTCAAATGTCTCTATAAAAACTTGGGTTGCAAGGGAATTTAATCATAGAGTACAAGTCAGCGCAATGACTAGCAATGATCACAACTTTGGATATATTTCCTAGTATCTTTAAAAAGAGATGACCGATAGTAACCTTGATCAAGTATCTTATAGGTAGTTCTCTTATTTGTAAAATTCCCACCACAAGGTTCATCATGACAATATTTTGAAATTTCTAACATTTCATTTTCTCTTACACATGTTCTAATTACAAAGTCAGGTATTGTTAAAAGAGATATCCTTTAATACCAAGAGTATAGAACTCAATTGATTACCTTTTTCTTTTATTTTGATGTGAAATTGGGTGGTAAATTTCCTAAATAAAAGTAATTTTCTACATCAAAAAACCATGGAGTTGTAACATATAAATCAAACAAATGGTCATCTAGAAAAGTATCATAGTTTGGAACAATCTCACCGAGTTTATTAAGGTGAGATAGAAAGTCTATCACTTAATTTTCCCTTCCATGATGATCTATGAAAGTGATATTAAACTCCTAAAATAATAATAACCATATTGTTATTCTACCATTAATAATAGGCTTATTCACCAAATACCATGTTTGTCAATTTAATTGTCTTAAATTGCTACATAAATTATCGACCGGAGTTGGTAAACTTGTGAAATGCAAGTGCAAAATATATGCTAGAAGCCCTTTTTATAAAATTGGATTATTAATATGAATGACTAAGTTATTGAAAATTCATTTCTAAGATTTTTTTTATATTCCTATTTCAAAGTGAAATTAACATTCCTATCTAGTGAGCCACATGGGGGTAGGCGAGTTGGTAATCACAATGCGGTGAAGTTCGTTAGAAAGGCGGGCTCCATACTGAAGGTCACGAGTTCAAATCCCCTTGACTAGCCCGGAGCTGTGGAGAGGGGCGGGTGCAGTTCCCAGGGGTTATAGTTGTGGCAGTCAGAATCGACCCTGTGTAGCGGGAGTTGCGAGGCTGCTCTAGTTGCTGATTCCTCTGTAATTAAAAAAAATAAATTCCTATCTAATGAAATGAAACTAAAGAAAACTCCTTACTTAAAAAATGGAACCATAGTAAAATCGTTGTAGCATAATGAAACTATAAAGAACTCACACCTCCAAAATAAATTTACTCTTGTAAAATGAAATTAAAATAAACTCACACATGCAAAATGAAATTAAGAAAATTCACACTATCTCATTAAAGAAACTAAATTGATCTATTGCAACACACCTCTAAATTTATAAAAGAAGAATTATTGTCCTATCAATTCCTACATAAGATGAAAATTGCACAAATGAGTTCTAAAATGAAACGATAAGAAAATCATTTATGCTCTGCAATTGAATTGTTTTTTAAAGAAATCATTTTAATTGTGAAATTGAAATGCTCTGAAACTGCAAAGAAATCACTATTATTCAAAAGGAAATCACTCATAAAACTGTAAAGAAATTACTCAAGCTTTTCTAAAAATAACTAATTCATAACTGGAAAAGAAATCACTCAATGTTCTGAAATAAATCAATTATGAACTCTATAAAACTACTCAGAAATAAATCATTGTTGTTTCTAGAAATAGAACTATGAATTACTGTGGAATCAATTCAAAAGGAAAGGCTAATGAATCTACATCAAACGATAAAGGAAAACTATATAAACATCTACATCAAATGATAAAATGGAATTTTGGAAACAAATATAACTAATAAAAAAATAAAAACATGAATTTAACTACATTAAATGATAAAATAAAAACATGAAATCAATTACATTAGAAACACGGAATGAAAAGCCTTCACTGTTTGTAGGGGCCCTCCATGAACAAGCAGTATCAAAGCTTTACTCCAATAGCTAGCTGTGAATCAAGTCTTCAAGGTACTTCTGCGTTAAAAAAAGGAATGAAAAATAGAGTTTTTAAAATGTCACAGTAACGTCAAAATTACACCCCCACTTTGTTTGAATGGAGTATTTTTATAGTGATTACAATGTCATGTCATGGAGATTCATATGGCTAAATATTATAACTTAATGGAAACCTGGTTACCACGAATTGGATGAATCACAGTCCATTCCAACCTCTGTTTGCTTGACTGGGCGTTTATTGACACATGGGTGCAATGTTTGCTAACGCAACCTACAAAATAGGGCTCCAAAGAACCTAAAATATCTCCCAAATGGTAACGAATTCGGGAAAAATGTTCGTAAATAACTTAATTGGGCCCATTCTGAACAAAACCCATGTTGTTAGTTTCTGAGATTCGCTTTCATTTGCTCAAAAAACGTGTTTTAATTTTACTGGTCAAAACTACTGCGATTTTCCCTTGATCTTTGCTTGGAAGTCCACACGTGCGAGTTGGATGGAATTTGACCAATAAAAATCCATATTGGAGCTTCTAGAAATAAGTCCAATTGTCAGATTTCATTCTAGAGTGGTGCTACTACCTCAACCATGGAGGTAGCTACGGAAACTTGACAAATCTACAATAACTTGAACTTGCTAAACTGTCATTAGTAAAAACCATACAAAATTCTTCTTAATCTACTAAAAATAAAGGAAAACTATGTTAATTAACCACTTAGACATACAGAGACACATTTTGAATAATTATGGTAAAAATGTTGGCAAGTGAGTGAAATGGTTGGAAATAATGGCTTAATGAATGACAAATTCAAGTGAAAATGATGACAAATCAGTGACCCAACATCTCCCCCACACTAAGATCTTTCCATGTCTGCATGCAAATTGAATCCTGAAAATGAACTCATATTCCTATTTTCTTTATCCACACAAGGTTTTCCTATTTCATTCTTTGAGAGTGTTGCTTTAAAAGATGTCGGTTAACCTTATCAATGAATTTCTTCTTATATCACCTGTCCTTTCTCCTTGCTAAAATTATGAGAGAATGAAACCTTGATAATTTCTTGATTTCCTCCATAAAATATTGTTTTTTTTAACACTTTACTGAAGTCCACACCAAGCCTCATTTCCATGGAATAAAGATAATTTTGAACACTCCCTTCTTTGATGCCTAAATCTGAAAGTTAAATGTTTCAATGGAAAATGAAACATCAAAGAAAATAAAATATGAATGCACATCATGTGAAATACAACTCCCAAGAATTAACTTCTCCAAAAATATATATTTTTGTATTTTCCTTCTATTGTATTCATTTTAGAATCCATGTCACACAATTGTGCTGTAATTAGACCATAAAGTGTCCAAGAAATGGAGTTGAACCAATAAAACCATCTACACCATACAAGATTTTTCAACCAAGGGATAATGAACCCATAGAAGAGATTCCAAGAGGAATAAAAGGTTGATTAAATGATTGAATCATTATGGGAACTTGTAGTAATAACCACTGACATCATCCCAAAGTAGGTGAAGTAGAGGAAAGTGAAAAATATAAATAAGAGGAACCATAAAATTTTGGCAAATGTCCACTCAAGAGAAATCATGTAGCATACTGCATTAGTAAAAACGAGTAACAATTTACCACATCTAAGGCTTAACTCAATTATTTGCAATGTGAATCATGTCCATTACCATACTTTTGGAGGTGTGCCTCAAATCCTTATTTATGCATGCTGAAATAGGGTATCAATGTCCTTTGCATTAGCCTTGATGAATATGTGTTGAGTATGTAAAGAAAAGAAAGCATTTTGTGTTGTTTCTAAATAGGTAAAGCAATTTCTTTATAATATGAAAATAACTTTCTTCCAATTTTTTACCTTGTGCTCAACTGTTGTTCTTTTTTTCTGCATATATTCTTGCAAGGTAGCATCCTTGTGATATCATACTCATAGAAGAGAAAACAAATGTGCAACAATTGATACAAATGTGTAAACCTCAAATCATTATCTTTGATATTTAGGATTGAAGTCACTTTTGTTTTTATCTCTCTCTAGGGTACTTCATTTCACTGACATATTGTTGTGCAAATTCCAAAGCACTTTGAGGATCCCTTTTCACTGTTAAAATATTTGTGAGTTGAAATTATTGTACATGCTTTAACTAATTCCATATTTTTCCTAGTGGAGGAATGAAAACGTAGAAACTTTCATTTACCCTTGTTTTCTTCAAAATATAATCTGGGAAGGTAGGATCAAAGTGTCATACTGATAGGAATTGAGATATATTTCATAATATATGTCACAAAAATGAAGGCCACTAACCATTGCCTTCATTCTTTCACAAACACATATCATCAATTAGATTTTTCTCCAAGCCATTCAAATTTTGATTTGAACCTAGCTCTTAAACACATCATATTCAAATTTCCAAAAGCTAATAGATTGATATCAGATTTCAAACTCAGGGACTGCAAGACATTCATGATGACTTATACTATGGATCATTGTCATGCCAAGCTTTCATACTCATGATATCTGCATCATGAATTTTGAATATATTGTACACTGTTTTTTTATTTTTTATTTTATGACAAAGCTTGTGGATGGAGCATGAATTTGGTATGAGGGATAGATCAATGATGAAAAATATGGTTGAGTGGTTAAGTCAATGATGAAAAAGTTTTTCTTTTTTTAGGGTTAGGTCAATGATGGAGAAGATGTTTTACATGAATGGTAATTGAAGTGGTTATTTATCATATTTTCCTAAATCTTTAATAAACTAAAAAAACTTATGCAAGTTTTTACCTCAAGTTTACTTTTTGAAGAACCTGAAATGTTGAAGTAGGAGTTGTAGATGTTGGAATAAAAACATTCTTCTGAAAAATACATTCTTGAATCTTGGGCTTTGGAAAATTCTGAAAATGACTTTTCATGTCATCCAATATTGCAAAAACACATATGCCACGAACTCATTTTAAGACCAAATTGAGTGCTTCAATAGAGAAATGGTATATTTTAACCTTTTTTAACAACTCATGCCTTCAGAATCCCATTTTGATGAATAAAACGTGTTTTTATGGAAAAATACCAAAACCTGGCCTAATATGTCCACAATGGTGAAAAATGCAAATTTGCCTTAAAAACCTGCTGAAAAGTCCTGGAAAATTGCACTTTAAGTATAGGGGGTTTACATAGTGCATTATATTAGATATCATTTTTGGGATTCAACTGTGTTAAGTAAGTCATTCACATATGACCATTTACATGAGAGGTAGTTGTAAGTGACTAATTTCTCATAATTTGAATAGTTCACTGAGCACGCATTGCATCGAGTGATGCTCACAGGGGTGAAGAAGTGGGATTGAAACTGGTGAAATAAATCACATAGCGGCAATCATAACTTTCGGGGCTTGAACCCGGTAGCAAATATTTCCCAGGAGGTCACCCATCCCAGATCGCCTTTGGCTTAAACGCACTTAGCTGTGGAGTTTTCCCCACAATCAAGCCCAATTAGCTTGCTACCCCATTTGAAAAACCTTAGCAAGTATTATGCCTCATGAACTATTCAATTAGAGATCCCTTCACTCTTTGTTTTTTTGAATTTAAGTATAGGGGGTTTACGCAGTGCATTATATTAGAATCATTTTTGGGATTCAACTACATTAAGTAAGTCATTCATGTATGACCACTTACATGAGAGGTAGTCGTAAGTGACTAATTTCTCATGATTTGAATAGTTCACTTAGCACTCATTGCATCGGGTGATGCTCACAGGGGCGAAGAAGTGCGAATGAAACTTGTGAAATAAATCACATAGCATCAATCATCACTTTCGGGGCTTGCACCCAGTAACCAAGACTTCCCTGGAGGTCACCCATCCCAGATCGCCTCTAGCTCAACCGCGCTTAAATGTGGAGTTTTCCCCACAATTAAGATTACTTATCTTGCTACCCCATTTGCAAAACCTTAGCAAGTATTGTGCCTCATGAACCATTCAAGTAGATATCCCTTCACTCTTTTTGAATTTAAGTATAGGGGGTTTATGCAATGCGTTATATTAGATATCATTTTTGGGATTCAAATGCATTAAGTCATTCACGTATGACCATTTACATGAGAGGTATTCGTAAGTGACCAATGTCTCATGATTTGAATAGTTCACTTAGCACTCATTGCATCGGGTGATAATCACAGGGGTGAAGAAGTGGGATTGAAACTGGTGAAGTGGAATTTTGCTTGCATGTTACTCAATTTACCATATTCTGAGAAAACCTAGAAGGTGAGAATTTTTTATTTCTACTACAGTATCTTCCAATATTTGTGCCAAAACTGCCTCTAGGACAAGTTGTTACAACAAAAACAAGTTGTTACAACAATAACTGTAGTAACTACAACGTTTTGTAGCTGTTGCAAAAAAATTCAAATTTTGCAGAGAGTTGTTTTCTCTAAGTTTGAACTAGTGATTTGGATTGTGTGCTTCATGCTGAAGTAGAAACCATGAAACATAATGCATATTGAATTAAATAGGGCCAGTTTTATTGTTTTTCTTGAAAATGAAATGAATGAAAAAGTGTTGTAATGGTGCCATCATGGTCCTGTTGAAAAACAAGATGAACATGCTGCTACAAGAAACCAATAAAATATATTGCTACAAGTTGTTGTTGATTCCATAAAACCATTAATCTTCATCCAAAACCAAAATTCTTGGTACAATTCTTAGCATGCAAATGAATGTGCCGAATTCAAGTGCGAAAGTAAATCAGTGGATTACCGATCATTAATGAAAATCGTTAACCAATACGAGACAACTCACAGATAATATAAATGAGTGTCAAGGTACCTAAGTGACTCTTGAAAGGGATGACTAAATGTGTTGAAGTTGAGTCACCTGTAAGATCTAACAATCAAGAGACATTTTTGTCAATGAGGAGGCTTTCCATTGATGTATGCAAGTTCCAAGGCACACCAAATAATCTCCGCTCTTGATCCTAGGTAAGGTGTTGAGGTCGATGGGACAAGATCTGTTGGAAGGTGGTCCTTAAGGAATATCACATCATCCAAATCGAGAATAGAACCAAAAATGATTTGAAGAACCATAATAAAAGATTGAAACCATCATAAAATTGTAGAACTTATTGTGAACTTTTCTCGCCAGTTCCCTGGTTTTCAAGAAAAGCTCATGTTGAATTGTGTGAGCAAGATGGTTTTCACAATAGGACTTATTTTTCTCTTTACTTTTTTTCATTTTATTTTTTACTTTTCATATGTCCTACTCTACTTGAAAAAGAAATATCGTTCAAGTATATGAATACTTGCAATGGAACCATGTGTTTAACAAGAAGATAGATAAAATCATATGCGGGTTTGAAATATATTCTTTGATATGTACCAGTATATGAGAGACCAATTGTCTTGATTGAGATGATGACAGAAGATACTCAGGAATGGAATACTAGGATCCAATGATTGTTTTGAACCAAGATTCAATTTAATCTTGTATTCCTTGGTTTCATGCTATCATGCCACGCAATTATTCAGAGATGTGATCTTCATTCATAGAATTTGGTGATAGGCATGCATGGAACTTTTCAATCTCAGGTTCCTACAACTGCTCTTTATTGATAAGAATCCATGATTCTTGGACCTTATCAGGATATTCTTCTTTTGGTTGTTCTTCTTCAATGGAAGCTGGAGAATAATTTTGCAATACCTCAACATTGTAAGTGGATTGAGGTATTTTATTATGAGGGATCCAAAATGGTTGTGCAGGTAGTGGAGTGGGAATGGATATTTAAGGTGCTTGTGTGGGTGGTAATGGGAAACTTTGAATTGAGGTCGATTGATGGTGAAATTGATGTTGTGGTGGAGGTGAATGGTATGGATAACATTGATATTGGTATTGAGGATAGCGAGGGAAAGAATGAGGATATGGTGGATTTCCTCTGTAAGGCCCTTTCCAACCTTGTTGTCAATATTGATTTTTAGGTTGGGATTGAGATGGCCAAGGTTTCCAGGGCAAAGGTGTTTGCCAATTAATTTGATATTGTTGTGCATATCCCTGAAATTGTGAAATAAGATCTTGCATCATATTAGGTTTATGAGGCTACCGTGGTCTTCTTGGAGCTACATAACAAGATTGTTCTAGTGTTTGATTTGCTCCCTGTTAAATTGCCTTTAACCCTGGTAATGATGGAAAATATTTAGTAGTATGTGCTCCTGCATAGATTTCATAAATTTTAATATTATCAAGTGGACATTCATGCAAAGCATATTTCTTTCTGCATTTAGGGAGAAATATAAATGAAGCAACATTCTCAACTTTTTGCTTGTTTTGCATTCTTAGCATATCAATTTGTTCATTTAAATTACCAAAAATGTCGAGCAAATTGTTAAGTTCAAATGCCTCATGATCTACATGTGTACTTGAAGAAGCCAAGTACACATCCCACCTTCATCTGAGGTGGTTTTTGCCTCTGTAGAAGGAGCATCATCAAATCCCTTTCCCTTGTCAGGAGCTTTAGATTTACAGTCCCTTTTGTAGTGCCCTTCCTTTCCGCATTTCTAGCACACATTTACAGGTTTTCCTGGAGATTTAGATCTCCCACTCGATGACTTATTTTTGTTTCTGTTCTAGGACCATCCTCGTACAGAAAAGGAATCACCATTATCGCTCTCCATATTTTTCTGTCTCCTCTCCTCCATCAGCAAGGATGAGACTATTTCATCAAGCTGCAAGGCACTTGCATTGCTACCTATTGCAATAACCAGACTATCCCACGAATTTGGTAGAGAACACAATAAACTAATGCACTTATCTTCATCTGAAATTTTAATATCAACAGATCATAACTGACTTACCACAGTATTAAATGCGTTCAGATGCTTTGTCACTGAGTCTCCATCTTTCATCCTCAGGTTATACATCTTTTTCTATAGGAACAATTGATTCAACAGAGACTTAGATTGGTACAAAGTCTCTAACTTGACCGACAAAGCCTTAGCTGTTGCTTCCCTTGATACATTCAGCAATACTGAAGCTGAGACAAACAATCATATTGTGCTCCTTTCCTTCTGATCCAACTTCTTCCATTCTTCATTGGACACTCTCATTGGTTTAGTACCCGAATCTACCGTTATCCACTTATCTTTATCTACCAACAGATACCCCATCTTGAGTTTCCATAACTCAAAACTCTGACCATTAAATTTCTCGATCTCTATATTTCCACTGCTCGCCATATTTTTTCACCACCAGAATCGATCTTGTAAATATCCCACTGAACAGGGTCTACCACAGGCCCGAGCGAAACCCCTCATCAAAAAAGGCATCCCCTTGAAGCCAAAACATATTTGATACAAAATGCAGGTTTTAACCCCGTACAGAAATTACCTACATATGAATTCTAAAAAAAATAATATAAACAATGGGAGAGCATAACACATAAAACACATATACACAGATATTTTCCCCTGGATCCCAAAACCGAGACTACCAGATTGATTTTTCATTATGTTCCTTTCATATGTTACAATACATATATATACATGTTGAAGCATCCAATACCATGGACCAAAAACCATCGTGCCCAAAACCATGTGTGAAAACCATGCACAAAACCATAGGAACGTTTGCCCACCTAATATAGGGTCCAAAAACAAATTCCATGGGGTGTTGCCTTGGACCCCATAGAGGGTGGCTACCCACAGCCCTCAAACCCCCTGTGACCCCCCTGCTGTGCAATCAACACAATGAAGGGGGGCCTCTACCCCCCATCTAACCCCCCAGTTAACTAAGGAGGCTAGTCATGGAAAGAATATAACACAACCCAACACAAACATGCAAGATATCCTCACGGACAAACGAACGAACAAACATGCACCTTTCGTGAACATATGAGTGTGTCAAGCCTTACAACATGCAAGCAAGGAACAACATGCCAAAGCTTCATCAAGAAAACCAAAGATGATCCAAAAATGGATCCTCGTTAAACCTCTAAGTCTAAAAGACTTCATATAAGAGGTAAAAGGTGCCAAATGGCACAAATCCTTTGTAGATCAGAGGAAAATGAAAGTCATAGGGTACTCTCAGAACTAGTCTCATTGCAGAGATCCCTTCATTATGAATCCAACGCAACTCGAATGGGCGAAAATGGACTTTAGATGAAGGAGTTATCATAAAAGAAGTTCCCCTTTGTTCCTTGGGAAGAAGGAAAAAAAGAGAGAGAAAACAGTGAAAAAAAGGCATATCGGAGGCTTAAACCAAATCTGCACGGGAGCTGTCGGATCTAGCTGATCAACGATCCAGATCTGATCAGAAATCGCAAATGGTGAAGGCAGTCAGGGGCCAATCATAGGAAGGAACATAACAGGGATCAGGCTGAGCGATATGTCGATCACTGATATTGGCATATTGCAATCGACGATGGCACGAAGCAAAGATAGGACCCTGCGACGCACAATATGCTGATCCCTGATATCAGTGGATCGCAATCAGCGTCGGCATTGGTCACACCACATGGCTTACCGTGGGTCCTCGTGATACGCGACTTGTGATATATGTGTGTGTGTGTGTGTGTGTATATATATATATATATATATGTATGTATGTATGTATGTATGTATGTATGTATGTATGTATATAATATATATAATATATATATATATATTATATATATATATATATATATATATATATAATATATATATATAATATAGAGAGAGAGAGAGAGAGAGAGAGAGAGAGATATATACGGGCCCGATGGGTGATAAACGAGATTTAATGTAATTTGAGATCCGTCAAACGACCATTTTATATATATTTTTCATATTTCATTTAATAAATGAAATATGAAGGGAAGTTCCCGATGCGATATTGTGACCCGAAAGGGCTTATTAATGTTGTTACATATGATTTCAAGTCAAGTAAGCGGGATTTTCAATGTTTTTTATGTATTTTCAACAAAGGGAAATCGCGATCTAAGCGGGATTTGCAGCGTTTTAATGCAATTCTCAAAATACAAAGGAGTAAGGTCTTGTGACATGTGATGGCGACTCACAGGTGACCCGATAATGTTATAAAGCGCATCTATGAAAATATTAAGTCTGGTGAACAGTGCTTTATGTGGATTTTCTCGTGTTTTACAGTGTTCTCTGTGTAAACACAGAGTGACTATTTCTGAAGGATTCAAAGCATCGGTGGCTCCTTCCGTTGTGGAATAGGTGGCATTCTTCCCCATGGGAATTTAGCAATGATTACTAACGTCAAATAAGCGATTTGAGCAGACCAAAATAGGAAGATGAAGAGCCCGAGAGGGAAATGAATCAAGAGCGCCATTTTGGCTTAAAAGCCATGGATGTCAAAGACAGAAGGGTTGGCTGAGTTGCTGCCGAGTAGTTGCCGATTGTTGTTGGGTTTTGTTGCTGAGAGGAAGTCAAAGCAGGAAGCTAAGGCGAAGGAGGTAGTGCAAAAGCAAAAGAGTAGTCTATGGGGTCACTTGGAAGCCAAGTGAAAATCCAAGAGCATTGTGAAGTGATAGAGGGCCAAAGAAACCAGAGCTAAAGAGCCAGAGTTAGAGCCAAGAGCCAGAACCAAGAGCCAAAGACCCAGAGTCAAAGCCAAGAGCCAGAACCAAGAGCCAAGAGCCAAAGCTTCAAGAGCCAGGGGATTAAATGGTGTCTAAACCCATTGTTTCTGTGTAAAAACAGTAAGAGTTGAGCCAAGAGCTTGTAAAAAAGGACTAATACCATAATTCCAGAGAGCCTAGTTGAATTAACTAGAGCTCACGGAGATGTAGCCCAAGAGTTGTGGGTGAACTCCAAATTAATATTGTTGTTCATGTGTTTGCTTTATTACTGCATTGCCTCTGCTGCTTTATTTACTGTTATGTATATTTGTATATCAGTTTGAGCACATCAACTCACAACACAACAATAGAATTTAGGGCATAATCAGTTTAAACCAAGCATAAGAATACACTATATTGTCAAGCACATTCTCAATTCCGCATTGGTTAATCAATAAGACTTGGGAAAATTCAAGCTTTGGAAGTGGGAGAGGTTCTTGTAAGTTAAACAAGAAGCCTAAGAGCCCCATTTTCATATCAAAATACCATCGAAGACTCCCCGCACTTTGCCATGCGGAGGTGAAGCTGTGATACACCATGAAGACATCCATCACCCAGCAACATTGTAGCTCGACATACAATCCAGCAGTAGCACAAATGTACTAGCACTATCATGTCGAATCATGTCATGAGTCATGTTGCCCACATATCTACTATGGGCTATGTTGTCAATCAATGTGATGTAATTTGGAAGTCCAAGAGACCCACTTGTTGTACAAAAAGTCATGTAAAGTCGAAATGTCATGGAAGTCAAACAGTCACGAGGGTAGTCAAACAGCCACAAGGGTCAGTTTCACCCTTGGCTATAAACACCCCCCTCATTTGTACATGAAAGGACTTTTCACCTCAGCTCCTCCCACATAGCCAAGAGAGTCTATAATCTTTTCTTTGAGGAGTAAGTGGCTCCAATGCCCCACTCAAGGGGGGTTAGTGATGTATGGTGTAATGATGTGTCTTGGAACTTTCACTAATTAAAAATCCTTCTAAGAGGCCAGCACATTTTCACACATGTATTGTAACTATTGTTAGACTAATCTTGAACACTTGTAATGCATGTTGCTTTAACATGTGTTGAATAGTTTAACTATCTCCCCAAACACCAAACAGACCTTTCGCATCAAGCTTGCTGTAACAACCATTGCACTCGTTCGGAATCATCCATTGAGTGTTGTACATGTTATCTTACATTGTGTGTTATGATTGCCACATCCGTGTGGACTGTTCCTCTGGAAGATGTGGACGTCTTGTTGTGTTGTGTGTTCCTAGCCGAGTTGGGACTTCATTCCAACCAACTTGGGACTCACTCTCACCCTCTCCCCTTATAGTGAAAGAACCATTGACATAAGTACACTAACATTCACCAGGCACACGAACCTCACTTCTCGAAGGCAAAGCAGGCCAGCCTCCTGTGCTGACAAGCAAGAGTTGAGGCAAATCGTTAAGAGAATGGAAACCGGGCCATCATACTGGATGGGACTCCCACACCAAACAGTGTGAAGTCTGGTTGGGAATTCATACCGGGGTGATTCGCTGAATGTTGGTGGATCCAATACCGTCAATAGATTTCTAACACTATTGTTTGGTCAGTTATGATATGATATGATATTGAAGCCTTGCAAGATTGAAACAATCATTAATTCATTGAAGTATACATGTGATTAATGATAAGTATTTATTATTCATTTGCAGGTGTATTTTTTCTTTCACTTGTATTAGTTAAAGCGAACTATTTCTTTTAATTACTATAAATTATATGGTGATTTTTTCTTAATATGAATCCAGGCTTGTGAGTGAAAAGGATTTAATAACTATTTATTAAAGCATATTTTCTTACATAGTTGTTTTACCCTTTTGTGAATTTAGAAACTATTTTAGAATTCATAATTGAATACTAACTCTCAATTCAATTACGACAGCCCTTTCCCTTGTTTTGCTTAATTTTCTCTTAGATTGGGAGAGGGCTACCCCTTTCCAATTTGAGAGAGGATTTTCTGCATTTTAGATTAGTTTTTCATCTACATCATAACTTTTCATCAAGTCCTCTCATAAAGAGGCAAACAAATAGGGTTGATTTGATTGAAACCTCAAGCCAATCACCCTTTATGTTGATCCAAATATTCTATCGATATAATTAAAAGATCAATATAAAAGGCATCGTACAGTTTTTATATATTAATTTATCCTTTTTTATTTAATATTTTTTAACTTAGATAGCTTTATAATTATTTTCTTTATAACATTTACTTTTAGAATTAACTTCAATATTTAATCTAACAATTTATCTAGAATTAATAAGGCTGAAAAGCTAAGCTAAGATATTTATAAATAATTTTAAAAGTTACATCTACCTAGCTTGGATAGTAAAAAGTAGATAATACAATAGTAACTAATTTATCTTTAGTAGAATACTAATGTTTCCTTAGGATTAACTTTTGCTTCTATAATAATAAAGTAGATAATATAGAAGTAATAACATAGTTATAGATTAGGTGATTAAAGCTATATCATAGCTTACAAATTAACCTAAGTCTAGGTTATACTAACATTAGAAACTTATTTTAACATAGATTAATAACTAATATAACATCAATATTAGGATAATGTTAACATATTAATATATTTGTACATTAACACTAACAACTAGTATTCACTTCACATAGTAATTCATAGGCTAGTATATTACGTCTAGGCTAGACTAACACTTACCTTGGCATAGGTTAACCCCTCATGTGGTTTAGCTAATCCATTAATCAGCTTAAGGATTTACATCTTTGCAAGAGTTCTGCAAGAAGGTCAATTCGATATTTCTCTTCCTTTTGGTAAGAAATAGAAACACTATAAGGCAACAAAGATAAAGAGAAGGTAAATTGACCTAGTTTAACTAGTTGGAACCATCATTCCAAATGGATAAGGAGCTGCTTTAAGTTCCCGACCGGGTGGTCTCCCTAATAATTTTGAAAGGTCATTTTGAGCCTACAAAAAGTGTTTCCACTAACATAATTGTGTTAATTTATAATGTTTCACCCTGGATAAATTTATTCGTCACCAGTAACATCCTCTTCATGGTTTACCTCCTGAACGAGGTGGACTTGTCACTCTTGCATGGAGAGTGCATGTGAGTGCTCAAGAATTAGATGAATGCATAGTTTTGGAATCTATAATAGGTCCTTCTGGTAGTGACTTGATTTCTATCAAAACTTTGGCACACGATTATTCTGCTCCTATCAATCCACCTCAGCAGTGTCCACTGCCATGTCATCATTTCAACCTCTTAGTGGGGCCATACCTACTCCTTCGTCTACACCTATCACATCTTCTTAGGGCATCCCACCAATTTCCTCTATAAATCCCACAAATTTATCAAATGTTTCCATTCCTACTCCATCTTTTACGTTGGCCATGATTATTCCTCCTAGTCATCTAATATGACTAGGAGTCTTTTCAATGAACTTTTCTCAAACAATGATTCATGTTCCTCAAATGGGTGTTGTAACTTCTGGAAATATGTGGGGGGTGGGGGGGTGGGGGGGTGTCATTAGTTGTTCCTAGTCAGCTTGGGGGAAACATTGCTTCTAGCGTGTCACAAGCCTGGTATAGTTCATTGTTTGGAGGGATGCCATCTACCAGTACTCTTATAGGAGGATCTAGTTTACCTAGAGGCAACCCAGTTTCTAGTGCCATCATCCACACCAGATTCTCCTTATGTCAGTCTTATTGCATAGGATGGTCCATCTCATCCTCCTAGTTACAACCCTTCGAGAATTTATGATCTTGGGGGTACTTTTCTCTCTACGGGTACATACCCTAGGGGGGGAATCCTTTCACCAATTACTCTAGCCTGCAACAGTCATATGTCGAGGTGAACCCATACCTTCACCAGCAATCCATGCATCATAATCCCTCTATGGGGGGACCACAAGGTTTGTTAGGGGCCTCTCTTGTTTATGACCAATTCATTCAACTTCATAATATCTTTTTATCTTCTCTTGATTTATCAGATTTGGCTAATTTTACTAATGACCCCATTATAAATGGTCCCTGGTGGCCACCTATGCCTGCCAAATTACCATTTGATGTTCCCAAGAGTGAAGCAAAGCCTAGGCATAATCCATCCACCCACATTACCACCTATCATTTATGGTGTTCATCGAATTCTTTGGTGGACCATTCTATTAAAATTCACTTCTTCCAACGTACTTAAACCGGGGATGCTTCCAAATGGTACATTGAATTAAATATCGTGTCCTACAATGATTTTTCCTCTTTAGCTCAAACATTATTGACACACTTCTAGTTTCCAACATAGTATGATATCGAGTTTGACCACTTGTCAAAATTAAAACAAGATGATGCCACCATGATCTCTGACCGTATTCACAAATGGCGTCGTTGGAAGAGGTTGGTGAGAACCAAGCTTCCCAATGATATTTTATGGAAATGGTTCATTGGATCTTTATGACCTCAAGTAGCCAAGGATGTGACCATGTTTCAGGTCGTTAACGAGAAGCAAGATATATTAGCTTCCCAACAACTGGATTTGATTTATTCACTATCAGGCATGATGTATGAAGTCCTCCCTAATGCTCCTAGGTCTTCCATTGACCCACAAAAACTTGTTCCAGGCCCACATGTTGATGGCGTGATCAGGTCCATTTCTGATTATGTGAGCCAACTTGTTGCCTAGATTGGGCAATTGATTGCCACATCACAAGCCCCAACATGTGCATTTGGCTCTGCTAAAGCACTTTCTTTTGAGTAGTCCATCGATGTTCTAACGGTGAAGTCCACAAGACCTAAGAACAAACAATAGATTGGTGGTAAAAATAATAACAGTAAGAATAAACAAAAGAATTAAATTGTTCAAGAATCTCAAACAAATCCCCAAAATCAAGGAGGGGGCACCAGTGAGCATCGTCGAAAGATAAAATATCCTTGAAATTTTTTTCAAGGAGAAACCTTACTATTCTTGCGAATGGATGAAGTTCATAGGCTCCTTGCACCACCATAGTCTACCCAACAACCTGTTGTTTTAACGCATCCATTTCCTACACAAACTTAGCAACAAATGGTTTCCCAACCTCATCCACCTCTGCAAGGGAGCAACGAGGGGCTATTTTGCTATCCTAGCCACGGTTCATCCATCTTTATGTGCAAACAATATGTGAATGTGACCACACGAGCTAAGTCCTATGATGTTCCTGAGTCAAGTTCTTCTCCTAAGGACTCGCCTGCTCCACCTACTTCCACTGGACCTATGACATTAGATAAGCCTTTAGAGCTAGTTTAATGCCCCTCCAAGGGTGTCCTCTGTAAGGTAACACACAATCCCTCTGCCCGAGATGCTCAACATTATAATATCATTGAAGACCTTTTTAGACTCATTTTTTCATGTATTCCTTGGAGGTTTTGCAAAGTTGTCCTTAGCAACGCAAGGCCTTATCATCTTCCATTGGTGGAGTAGATCCATCTGACTCAAACATCATTGTATTCAATTCTGACAAGGATTCTTCTCGACTTTCCCACTAGATTGTTTTTCATATTATCATGTGTGTCTTCCATAGGAATATTCATCACACTTTGGTGGATGAAGGATCTTCCACTTATGTCATGTCAGCATCATGATGGAAGGCTCTTTTCTCTCCAGTGCTCGCCATCGAGTTAGGGTGGAAAACTATCTATGTCGATGTGGAATTCGTCGATGCTCCCTTGGATTATAACCTGCTCCTTGGCTGTAGTTGGTTCTATTCCATGACTATCACTGTCTCACCTATATTCTGTGTACTTTTATTTCCTCATGTAGGAAATATTTTTACCATTGACCAACTTGACTATTGCGTGCCATCATCCCAAATTTCCACTACGGGAAATTCAGTACAACTTGTGGGAGAAAACACTAGTCATTATAAAAGTGTTCATGAGGGATTATTTAAAATCTCATTCCTTATTTGGGTATTTCCTCAATTACCACTGCGTGAAATTCCTTCCTCCTCTTCTAAAGCTCCTATGCATATGATCTATGCCGACACCTGTGGACCCCATAGACCTCTAGATCCTTGGGTGGTGTCCCCTGATCTTATGGAAGTTGAACAAGCTAGGAAGCAACCTCCATCGCCTATTATGGAAGATATTTCCTCTCTGAAAGTCCCATCAATACCTCTAGACACTGGTATGAAACACCATCGCAATATGGAATATGACTACGTTGATTTTCCACATGAGCCACCCCTCTTCCTATTCCACATGACTCCCTTGATGAAAAACTACCCCGACTAGTCAACTTGGAGGTCATGGATCTACCCATTGGTAATCCTTCAGAGATTATGCCTCTTTCTTCCTCTAGTATCCCCGATTCAGAACATGTAGAGATTTCAACCAAAATTTTGAATCGACAGAGGGGGAATCTCCTCGGCTCTCTTGGAAATTCCACCCATGGACCAAGTTAATTCTTGGGCTTATGCTATCGAACTTGTCGATGAATTGTCCACTTCATTTCCACCTGTTGGCGAGCATCTTGTACCCCCATTATGTCTTGATCCTCTCTTATGTCCTCAGGTTAATTTTGAGAGCATGAATATTTTAGAATGTCCCTGGCATGGTCAACATTTCCGGATTGGGCAGTTTGATTTCCTTTGGCATGTCCCCACATTGGTGAGCCATATGGTACCTTTACCCCCCATGAGTTCGCATATAGAAACCCTTTTCCTGTGCCCAGCTATGGGGGCACAACAATGTGACGTACTGGAATGTGTTTCACTTGTACATATTGTACATAATAGTGTGATGTTTTTACCCTTTTTGGTTTGGTGTTCGATGTGAGTATTTGTCATGCCTTATTTATTCCCAAAATGCCAAAAAATTATAAAATTAAAAAACCCAAAAAATATATGGTCTTGTTTTTAACTCATCCATGTTTATTGCTTTCCTTATGTGATTTAACCATGGGTCTAGTATGTCTAGATTGTTTTTATAGGATATGGTGGCATTTTTATTGTGACATCCATTGGGCCTGAGGTATGTTTCCTCTTACTGGCATATAGGGGTAGGTCATAAATCATTGTCGCCGATGCATGCTTGACCATCAGTGCCATCATTGTGCCTTAGGTCTGACCCTGTTAAGTCATGGAATTAGCCACTCTTTTCTATGCACGTCATAGCTTGGCAGTAGAGCTTACCTATACATGGATGCACTGTTTTAGCATCCTTTTGTTGTATTGGTGTCCATGTAGTCGATTTTATTCCTCTTTTTGTAATTCCTCCTTATGACATGCCATGACTTAGAATCTAAGCCTCATATCCTCTTCTTCATCTCTTTTTTTGGATATACCCCAGAAGGATTCCATCACTTTTGTCCCTTATAGTTTCCACCCTTTATTAGTTTACTTTTTACAGATTGAGCATCTGTTTCTATATTCCATTTTCATCACCTGCTTGGCATATCATCCATTTTCACTTGGTGTTTTAACCTTTCATGGAGGAACCACGGTGTTGAGTGGTCCTATTAGTCACCCTCTAAAGGAACCAGTTGATATCCTTTATACCACTCATTCCTTTAGGAGGAGTTTTATTTATGATTTTTTCAGAGTCCTTAAAATAGAAAAAGATTATTGAGCGAACTTGTCTCCTCCATGCTTGTAAAATTACTTGAAAGCTTGTTTACCCAGTATAAGTTTAACCCTTTTCCAAACCGGGATAGACTAGTTACAAAAATGGAATACCCTAGTCTATTGTGGCTAGGAGTTTCTCCCTTGTTTACTTTTATCTCTTTTTCAGTCTTGGGGGCAACTTTACGAAAAATGAACCTATAGAAAGAGAAGGGAGGGAAAATTCATTTCCATTAGTCAGTGCTTGATAGCATCCTTTGAATTTCCCTTGAGCATGGCACCTATCTGTTTCATTATCTCACAGTTGGGTTTTAGCTTACCTAGGAGTCATAACATCCATATGAGTTTGTCTACTCCTTCGGCTGGTTACTTTTCCAGTCATATGGAGCATGTTTCAATGCCTCCTACATCATTGCATGATATCACATGGTGCTCATTAGTTATGTTGCCAAGTCACTTTTGTGTCGTGTCATTATGTTTTCAAGGGAAGTCTCAGCCTATGTTAGCCATCTGCAGTATCATGTTTGCCTTTTTGAGTCAGCCATCCTTGTGTCAATTGTACTTCATCACTTCTAAATTCATCCATACATTACGTCATCCTAGTATGTTTCATGTCAATTGATGGGGGATACATCAAGGCACTCCTTCAACATATCTTCTCTTGTTGACCTCAGTTTGTTATCATGAGCTTGATCTAGGAACCAATAGTACCTTGGAGCTTGCATACCTCAGTGGCATGCTTCCTTGTGATCGACAGTGGGTTTACATCATTGGCTCCTAGTTGGTCGAGTTCACTCGTGTTTGGCGTTAGCTCATTTATTCACACTTGGTGAACTATACTAGGTACCTTGGGGTCCATTTTCCTCATTGATGGATTCCCTCGCCTCTCTTACTAGTTTACCTCATTGGCTGGTAATTAAGCAGTCTCTACCATGTTCAACATTAGCTCATCTATTTGCATGGTGTAGATTGATACCATCAGCGTTATGTCGAAGACCCTTGGTTAGGGGAATTACACTCTTATATGGCATCCCTCCCAGGTTGCTCTGGAGTTATGTATCATTGATGTAATTTGAGGACTATCTTGAGACATTTCTCTATCTTTCATGTGTCCATAGTCCTACTAATGTATACTTTGACATAGATCCATGATTATATTTGTTAGTGGATATTCTTTATTTATTGAGTCACATGGATCCACTATGTATGTCTTTTGTGGCCATGTTCTAGCACTTCATTTCATGGATCCCCAGTGGATGTTTTTTCATCCATGTTTATTATCTTCTTATGACTGAGCATGGTTATGCCTGCCTCGGGGATATTATCATCACAAGTAAGACTTTAGCTCTAGAGTCTTTGGATCTGCATTCTTGGCTATCTCCTCACTCATGTTTTGACATCCAAGATTTATCATAATGTATTTCGGCCATCATCTTTTCTTCTAACATTATACACTAGGGGGATTCTATTATCAGCATATTTTACCCACTAGGGTCAATGTTCATTAGTTGTGATGGTTGTTGACTTTTTCTAGGCCTTAAACCTATTTTTTTCCAGTCATACTTCCCAGTCGCAAGGCTGGAGACCTATGAGAGTGACTGGATCCTCCCATTCACTCCCATCTCTTCCTTGTCTGAGAGACTATGGCCTTTTTCACTCTTTCCTATGCCTGCGACTAGGGGTCTGTTCTAGAGTGTCTTTTCCCCTAGGAGATTAGTTCGATTTTTCACTTATTCAAGCTGGTTATTACTTATCATTTAGAAGTTTTGATGACTTCTCGTCGTCTTGAGAATCTACATTCATCCTCTTGGGACCTCTCTTCTGCCTATTTATACTGGATCATTTGAGAGGGTCATACTAGTTTTGGAGAGCAAGATATATAGAGTCCATGTTGTTATGTTGTTGCTAAAGAGAGATCTTGTGACGTTCTTATTGCTTGAGTATTTCTCTTCATGTTGAATTCCTTGTTATAGTGGGGAGACTCTACCAGATTGCGGAGAGGAAGCTTTGAGGTGAAGGTATATGACTGTAATCTAATTTTTTCATGATTAATAGAAGCATATGTTCCTTCCCTGTATCTCTTTGTATTCAACATGGTATAGTTTTTTTTATGATATTTTGATCTAATGATCTTTCGAGGAAGGTCACTTTTTTTCTCTATTTGTTTATGGTTATGTGTAGGGATCTAGATCATGTGTGAACAAGGTAGATTGCTCGAGTGGAGCATGAGAGTCTACATCAGACCCAAAATCCTTCCCCAATCTGCAAGGAGGCCAGGTGCACACATATTTCCTTTTCATATATAGAACTGACTACATGATGCATGTTTGATCATTTTGGGTTAGTACCTTATTATATCTCTATTGGTCTTTACATTTGATGTCAAGTGATATGATTTGGACAAAATATCATGGAGAAATAACTCCTTACATGTGAATTTTGATGCAACACCTCACTTCAACATTACCCTATCATGTGGTAATGATGATACCTGCAGATGGAGATCATTCATGCCAACCCAACATTAGTCCAAAAACCATATATTATACCTCTTCTTAATCATGGAAGATGTTGGTTGAGATGAAGCAACATGCAAGGGTTTTGAAAGCAGGAGGCTAGAGATTGCACAATTGAGGGCTTTAGGAACTCGGGGAGGCCTCACTACTAAATAGAACTACACAATGCATAATATAGGAGAGCTTGACAAGTATTCTTGCGTAGTGAGGGAGTCCAAGAGGTAAGGTATTGAGCTTGTTGATTGATGATTTTTAGTGAGGAGTGTCCAAGAAGAAAGAGACAAGGATTGTGTAGCTGGGCATCACAGGGATTAAGGAAGGCCTCATTGTTGATAGGAACTATGCAATGTGCAGAAGGGATCAAGAGAGGGAAAAGTATTGTTTAGTGAGGGATCTTAATCAATGGGACTATTCATTATCACTGTGCAATGCACAATCATTGGGGACAGGCTCAGGGAATTGTGCAATTGAGGAGCTTAGTGACTTAGCAATGACTCCTTGCTCATTGGAACTATTCTCCAATGCATAGTAGGAGGCTCTCATGAGAAAGGGAACTACACAATTGGGAAAGTCAGAGAGATAAGGATGTAGGGTTACTCACTGGAACTATGCAATGTGAAATGACTGAGTAAAAGGTGTATGAAATTGCGCAGTTGAGCAAGTTAGTGACACATAGAAGCTTGACTGATGACTAG
>APFE030763809.1:148115-201566 GCA_000404065.3 Pinus taeda | reverse complement strand
CCCAGAGTAGAACACTACCGCAGGGGTATGGAACCCCGACTAATGGAACCTTGACAGATGGAACCTTGTGTGGAAGAACCAAGAGGGAACAATTCCAAAAGGCATATTCCCATGAAAAATCTATGAGGAATCTCGAATATTCTCTGGGGGGGTCCAGGGATGAGAGTGAAAAAATATAGTCAACATTATACTCGTTTTTCTTAGAATTTCACAAGGATCACAATGGTGTAGTTTGTTTTTGCATTTGAGAAGTGGATCTCATGGGTCATGGAAAATAACCACACTCTTCATTAATTCCTTAGAACTAAGTTTGAGACATCAATGCACCTTTCAAAAGTAGGTCATGTTTACAATCAAAATACTCAAGAGGATGAGATGGACCTGCTGGTGTCGTGATAGTTGTGATTTGAGTAGTCCAACTTCAATTCACCCCTAGGATTGGAGGTATAATAATGTATTTTTCCATGTACTTTCCTTTATTTTTTATGAAATGAATAAAACAACCTCCCCACTATTGAAATAGGGCTAGGCGATGTAGTCCACACTAGAAAAGCTCCATTATCAAACTTTTGTATGCATTGTCTTTATGGTATCCTTTATGTTGCTTCTTCTTTACGTGTTTTCATATATGGTTTTTAAATTCTCTTTCATAAAATTATGCTAACATGAACCAAATAAAATGTCTTGGATAATGTTGGTATGAGAGGAATACCTTATCAAGTTTGGTATTAGAGCAATATTTTTGTTGATGTGAATTGTGAGTGTACATGATAACCAGGGATAAACTTAAACATGGTTAAGGGAAACCTAAGTTATTTGATCTAGAGATTCGAAGTGCAACACAAAGAAGGAAAATGGTAGACAATTATGTTTTTTATGAGAAAGAGAAAGTTTTCTATAAATATTTCTACACCATGGAAAATAAGGTAGATGAATTGTTTGCAGATTATGAGAAGAAATTGGCAAAGAAGGAAAAGAAGAAGTAAGAGAAAGCAAAGGACAACACTTCGGCAAATAAAAGAAATGGAGGAGAACCTCTTCAACCTTCATCTCCATCTTCAAGTGAATGTTATTCTTCTTGTTCATCTTATTCTCATCATTCTAATAGACAACATAGAAATGATTCTAGAAAGACTTTTTCTTTAAGTTGGATGTAAAGTTTGATTTGCATATGTTTAACAAAGAATCTAATGTAGAAAATTTAAACAAACGGATTATACAGATTGAAGTCTATTGTGGCATTCAATAAATTGAAGAAGATGAGGCCAAGATCTAGTTAGCATCTGTTTGACTAGGAGGCACCACTCTCGTATGGTGGGAGAGAAAACTTTAGAAAGGTAGAAAGCTTATGGGTAAACCCGTTCCTTCTTGGTATAAATTTGTTTTTTGAATTAAAATGATAATTTTATTCATTGGCATATCGACAGAAAGCCATGATAGAATGGAAAATTTTGTGACAAGGAAAAGGTCAATATGTTCAAAGTTTCACAGAGGAATTTAGAAAAAAGATTTGGCATTGGGAATTCCTTTAGAGTCACCTAATACTTTGATTAAATATATTGGTTCTTTAAATAATTATCTTCATCATTCATTGTTGTTGTTTGAACCCACTGCTCTTGATGTGGCTAGTGTGAGATTCATTCACCTTGAAAGCAGGGGAAAATATGAACAAGAAACCATGTAAATAAGGTAGAAACAACATGGAAAAAGGAATCAAAACCCTCTTGCACTCATTACAAGAAAGAAGGGAATGATGAGGAGAATTGTTGGAAATTGCATCCATAATTGAAGCCAAAGAGGAATGGTAGAAAAGAGAAGCAAAAAAATGTTGCTACACTACAACATGACCTGGATTTCGATTCAGATGAGATGAAGGTCACAACTGTTGGGATTGTAGGTGTAACAAGCTGAACGGGGTTCTGATTTATGCGATGAGAGGAATATTGTAGTAGGTGTTACACCAAGATTTCATAGCTTCAAGAGCTTGAGGAGATCATCCAGAGCATTCAACAAGAGAATGTTGAACTAAGAAGACTTCTACATGCAGCAAAAGAGGAGAACTAGGGATTGTAGCTTCAATTAGAATCCATAGGGGAGGCCTTAAAAAAGTTTAAGTGCAACGAAGGCTTAGTAAAGCCATCATCACTAGCTTTAGAGGTAAATAGTGTCAGGGATTCTTTAGTTCCATGTTCTCATTATGATGATGATTTGGTGCTTTTGAAAGACACGCCATAGGTATTGGCTGGAAGCTAATGAAGAAGATAGGATATGAAGGCAAGGGCCTAGGAGGTAATGGCCAAGGAATTGTGAATCCCATCCAAGTGGTGGAATTACCCCAATATGCAGGATTAGGCTATGTCATAAAGGAAGAGACAAGAGAGTCTTAAAGAAACAAGTCTAAGACAGGGAAAAACACATCATGACCTTCTAGTGATAGTGAGAATTCCAAAGGAAGAGCTAAGGCAAGCTCTCCCTGCCAAAGGTGCACCAAAGACAACCATTCAAGGAATAAGGTTAAGAAAGTCTGGAGGAAGAAGAACCATTATAGCCATTGCAACAAGGGTGGACATGAAAAAGCCACATGTTGGAAGCTCCAACCATAGGAACACCCAAAGAAGGACCAAAAGCAGATGAAAGTACCTGTGAAGGAATTGAACGATGAAGCAGTTCAACAAGGAAGCCAGCTACAAGGAGAAATCCCATTAGCCTAGCTAGGTAAGAGATGGGTAGCCTTTTTAAGTAGTTGAGAAAGGTAAACATTGTGAATCACATGTTGCAAAAATGTTTGTAAAAGTGATGAAGTGTATAACATTAATTATGAATCCAACATAGTGATATTTTGGCCTCTATTTGGATAGCAAAGCATATGGGTTCTATTGTAAACTCTACCATGAGTATTCTATAAACTCTTGGAAAATAAGGTCTTGTTTAGAATTTTACAAGTTTAACATGTATTGGCAGCTACATATTTGCATATGGATATAGGTGTCAATTTCATCACTTATGGCTCTGAAGTACAAAGGTGAAGGAGAAGAAAGTGTGGCATATTAGAGAAATTTGTTATTTAGATCAGTATTGTAGTATTGTTTACAATTTTTGAGGACCAAAAGTCCTTCAGTGGGGAGGAATGATCTAGGTGGATCTCTACTGACCCAAAAATAAAAGTCCTCAAATCACAACAAAACTAGGACTAGATTGAAGAGTTTGTCACAAGCTTTCCAACAATGTAGGTGATGTCTCAATCCAACTTCATTTGCAGAAGTTATGCCCAATCAAATTTTGGTCAAACATGACCCAAGGGATAAATCTAGTAGGGTGCTAGATAAATTTGGAGTAGTGCCAATTTAGTGGTTTGGTCAAATCAACAGCTGAAGTTGGCAGATCTCAGCTAAATTTAGCAAAGGGGTTTAGTTGTGGTTAAATTTGGAGGCCACCACAAAATTTGGTGGCACCTTTGTAACTTTGGGGAGAAAAGGTGGCCCAATACTGTGCGGCTATGTGCCCAACTTGATGGTGCCATATGACACCCACTTGGGGGCCAAATTAGCCCCCACTTGACCAAACTTTTGCAAAACATTTTGGCGGCGTTTTACAACTTGGCAAAAGTTTACATTTGGTTAGAATTATTATAACAATTGGTTATGTTAAACATGGCGACGAGATTCCAAACTTATATAACTGCGCAGGTTTATAACAACATTTGTTTAAAAAATATATATATTGTTTGGCGTACTAGCCAATGGATCCCAACCAACATTTAAATATGTAACATATGACTCCAAATGTTAATGGATTCGACCGAATTCAAAATACGTATATCATTCAACTGATCGGTGGAATTTTTGGCGGGCAGTAAATATATAGTATCTTATGCTTTTAAATGTTTTGACAGATAATTACTCCATATGGTTATGGTGGCAGTTTAATATGATGCATGAATTGTTTATATGTTATATGTATAACATTCACTGGCGAGTTATGTTTTACAACAAACCAAAATCGGGGGAGCCCCACATGTTTGACCCCAACACCTCTGCCCCACCATATGACTTAATTTTACATATGCAAACCAACATGCCAGCAAGGCTAACTTTGTTAAGTCTACCCACAATATATTACTTAAAGCTCATTCATTTCCATTCAAGCCAGCAAAGGAGAAGGTCGAGAAGAGTTGAGAGAAAAACATTGTCACAGGGTCATAGAGCCCTGACCAATGAAACCCTAACACACAAAACCCCGCGTAATGGAACTAGAAGGGCATGGTTGTAAGACGAATATTCTAGGGGAATATTCTAAGAATATTTAGTGAATATTCCTCATGCAAAATTTGTGATAAATCTTGAAGATTCTCTAGGAGTGTCTAGGGATGATAGTAACAAAATATAGTCAACGTTATACTCATTTTGCTCAAATTTTCATGAGGATCGCAAGTGTGCACTTAGTTGTTGCATTTGAGCATAGGATCTTAGGGATCATGGCAGAAACCCACATTCTTTATTAATTTCTTGGCACAAATATTGAGATATCAATGCAAATTTCATAAATAGGTAACGTTTATAGTCAAAAGTCTGAGGAGGTCATGATGGGTCTGCTGGTGTTGTGATTGTTGTGATTTGAGTAGTCGAACTTCAAGTCACTCCTAGTATTAGAGGTATAATTATGTATTTTCCCATGTACTTGCCTTTTTTTTTATGAGATGAATGAAGCAGTCTCCCCATTATTGAAATAGGGCCCAGAGACATAGTCCACACTAGACGAACTCCATTATCAATTTTTTTTGTGCATTGTCTTTATGGGCTCCTTTATGTTTCTTCTTCTTGAAGTGTTTGTGTATATGGTTTTTACATGCTCTTTCATGCAATTTTTCTAACATCGACTTAAGAAAAGATCTTGGATAATGCTAGCGTCAGAGGAATACCAGATCAATTAATAAGAATTGTGATTAGGGAGATGAATAATCAAATTTGTCAAAAAGAAAAAACTATTTAAATGAAATCTTATGCTTTGAAATTGTGATAGTTTTCCCAAATTGAACACTGTGAGATCATCATATAACTTTCATATACATAATTTTTAGATGTAGATTGAATTTCCTATGTAAGACTTAATGGAATTGTTTTAATTTTCTAAATTGTGCAAATTTATGAAAATACATTATTTAAAAAAATTAAAAAATAGGCTTGAAAAAAATAATGTTTTACTCTATATAAAATTTATTTGATCATTTCCATCACTTAATATGTATCCTTTCAGGATGTGGATTGACCTCTTTGAGTTTTATCTTTTAGTTGAATTATTTTATTCTACCAAAATTATCATTTGATTTAATTATTCATTGAAAACCAAATCTTGATAAAAGTATTGAATCATTATGATAACCAATTATTAAGAAAAACATAAATATGAAACTACTTAAGTAATTCCAAATGAGTGTATACAAAATATTGAGTGATTAGAAAGAAATATATACTCAAATGGCATAACCATTATTCATGTGAGGAAAATGTGACAAAATAACAATCTTTCATGATCATTTAGTTATATGCATTTAATGATTGCTCACTCTTATTCAAAACATGCATACTAATGGCTTCATTCCAAAAGTGTTACATCACCCAGTCATTATTACATAAAAAATAAACCAAATGGAATTGATGATAATAAACACTCAAAAATAAATAACTAATAAAGCAAAATCATCGAAGAATTCCGTGAAATCAAGTGGAACATAATCAAATATTTGAAAACAAAATAATTCAAAATTTATTATTTTGAAATTAATAAATAACTAATATATTAATTTACTTTTTCTAAAAATTAATGGTTTTTGTTTAAGGCTCAACAAAACCTAAATGGAGAAACCAACCATGGTTGGCTTCTCAACTCTTTTAAATAGAAGAGAAATACATGAAACGAGCTACACTTTTTTGTAAGTATTCTTACTCTTGTTATATAATCTTCAACACAAAATTGCAATCCAAGCATTTTTTAAACCTTGGGTAAAAAATATCAAAGTTTTTCTATTTCAGCTTTAGAACCAACGTTTGTCTTTTTTGTTATGTCTACTTCATTCTAGAAATCATTTCTATGTTTGAGTGATTCCCCTTGGAATCTGTTTGAATCATCCCTCCAACAAGCAAGGTGTGTACATTTTTATAGCGCTACCAAGGAATTATGATCAATCGGTTTCATCACGAAGGTTGGTTCATCTTCTTATGGGCCAAAAAGAGACCTTTGGGATTCAATATTCAATTGGCTCATTTAAAATGTTTTATTCATAATTTTAAAGAAAAACAAAGTGTTTAACCTTTGTATAAAGATCATAATTTTGAAAAAAGAACAAAGTGTTTAACCTTTGTATAGAGATTGGAGAAGAGTTTATTTTGGATCACCTTAAATCTCATCCTACCAACCACTTATTCCTAACACCTAGATAGCCACTAACATTTTCACCCCAAAATACGTATCCTCTAACTCTTAATTAATCTAAATTTACCTACATGTTAATCCATTGAAATTTTTTAACAATATGCCCTTATTGTCCAATAACATATAACCCACTAAATTATATCTCCTAACACTTAACCTTTAAATATTAACACTTACCATATCCTTATTCTTATATAATAAGCCATATATTCATGATATCTATCACACTAAACCGTAACTAGCTATTCACCCAAATAATAAAGACTAAACATAAAACATATTGATGGAAATAATAATAATAATAATAAATATATAAATAAATTAGGAAAGCTTCCCCTAGGACATCGCCTTTGGTGACTATCTCAATTGGTCATTTTAATTTTAAGGATTTCAATGTTAGGCATAAAGTGTCACTTATATATCTAGAGTTCAATGATGATGGTTGATACATGTGTATTTTTATGATAGTATCATGTTGAAGATGTTCTATGTCAACCCATTGTTATTTTGTTCATCAAAATTCCCTACCCATGATGTACGTTCACTAAGCATCATTTGAAGTAGTTAGTTATACATGTGAGCATTTCTAATATTTGTTGCTTATGCGAGTTTGATTATATGCCTACATGTGAATTAGGTGTACTTATGTGTGTGGATTTTGTGTCTGAGTTCCGCGTGTGGATTGCATATGCACGATTTATGTCTGTATCATCTTTCCAATTCAATATTTTGCAAGATCTTACTGTGTGGCCAATTAAAATTTTGAATTGACTATTTGGAATCTAATAAAATGATAGGGTCAGTTGATGCAAGCCAAATGTTCGTCTAAAATTACTCATAATCATCTAATAATCCAAGGTGTAAAAAAGTGTTAATGCAACCCCAAATTTCCCTAAACTTTATACCATTAGAAAATAGTTTGAATTCTCTATGACATAGGGACATGAAATCATAAAATTAGTGCTAGCAAGTTCCTTAATAAAATGTCACGTGAATGCAACATTTATCTCATTACAACTAGAATCATAATAAAGTGGGGCCAATGTTAAAAATTGCATAAACAAGCTCAAGTTTTTAGGAATGTCAATGATCTATGTGGATATAAATAGTCATTTACCTTTTCCATTAAATTAACATGATTCTCTACCTTAGCATATTTTGTTATGATTTTTGGGTCCAAAACTTCTAAGGCCATTTTGAGGCCCTAAAAAATGTTTTTTAGTGATTTGGGGCCCTACGATTTTGATGCCATTCCTAGGCTCTACAAAGAATTGTACTTCTCAATGAGATATTTCCAACAAACTACTTGACACCCCAAATGGAGGTTGTATGCAAACATCACACCCATGGGAATTTGACATATCAACCAACTTGTGATCCACAAATTGGTTGGCGCTTTGCCTCCCACGGTTAGTTTTTAGAACCTAAGGGTTCCTTTTTTATGTTAAAAGGCTAAATTTTCTCCCTCTTGTAATATCATTTGTGAAATAGTGTACCACCATCTCTATCTCTTCAAAGATAAGCTATGACCATCCTATCCAACTTGTGTTATATAATATTCTACTATTTAATCCGTTAAAATCATTTGAGTTTTCACTATATTAATGTTATCTTTGCTATATTTCTCTCCATGTTAGTTCTATTTACTTTCTTTCCTTTCATTTTGTTCCTTGTAAAATCTAGATCAATTGATATGATAAGTATTGTTACACTACTTTTTGATATGGGAGTGTGAAAACAATGAATAAAATACCAAAACAAATCATATTAATGCAATTATAGAGGCCATGAAATTAAACCATAAAAATGTGAGAACTACTTAAAAGGTTTCCCGAGGGTAAATAAACCACACAAATAAATATGCAAGAAATATGAAACAATGATGCAAATTGAATTATATGATAACACATGTCTACAATATTGTACTCTCTAATCTTCCATGAAAAAATGATAATGGAGTTTAAGGGCCACACTAGGGTTATTTCCTTCTGTAATCCGGTGATAGACATTTCCATTGGGAAGGAGATGATGATACTAAAGGGAGGAGGTCCGCATATTGCAAATGTTGTGTCCATCCCTTACCATGATAAAGGAGGTTGTTTGTTTTGGGCTTGGGTTTCTAAGGCATAGTTTCCCCTCAAATTTGGATTTCCTTTGACCTTAGAAGAAACGCATAGGCATGGACCCTCAGGTTATTCTTAAGAATGGCTTCATGGTATGGGATTGAAAATGTGGGATACTCATGGTGGGTATGCCCAGATGGGTGGGAGGCTATTTTTCATTTTCTTCTTGTTATCATTCTTCACATATGACTTATGTCGGTGTTCTTGGGACCCCTACAATCGTGGTGTTCTGCACACAAATGAGACATGCTCTCTTAATGGAACCCCTCCCACATCTCCAAGTGTGGTATGGTTAAAACATAAGCAACTCTGGAGAAATAAATCTTTCATATTTTTATTAAAAATATCAATGGGAAGTCCTCCCTATTATGGACCATGGATTTAGAATTGGTGGAAATTTTGAAGAAACACCTTGAGAACAGTTTGGGCATCTTTTCAATGTCTCAGTGCTTATTATTTGATGGGAATGTTCTCAAATAATCTACCCAAATGACGCACTATAGAATCTCGAGGAACTCTACCATTATTCTAAATATGAGGATGTATGGTGGAGCTTTGGGCACCTAAAACCCTAGTGGATCTACCTATTTTAAGTATGAAGTGAAAGATAAGACTACCAATCTAGCATATTAGCTCCAATACAACCCAAAACCCTACATAGTGGATCAAATGGATCAATAACCAAACATGGAGGTAAATATTCTAGAGGCAAACTCATTTTTTTCTACACTCCATCAAGGCTATTACATGTAGATTCAATGGCTTTTGGCCTAGATCTGATGCTTTACACTAGTGGGTCATCACATCCTAGACCTCAAACTATGATATCTACTTACACTCCAAATATTTTTTCATTATTCAATTTTATACTAAGAAAGATCTAGAGAATGTCCTCAAAGATGAGCCCTGGTTTTGGGGAAGAGCTTGGCTCTTTATCACAACATGGTTCCCTGATTTTTGTTCCACAAATATGGTGGTATCAACTATGTTGGTATGGGTGAAACTCCCAAATCTCCTCCTACCCTTCTGGCACCACAAGGTCCTAAAAGAAATTGGAATCACGTTGGGAAAGCTCAAAAAAATGGACCATTAAAGAAAAGAGCAGGTATTTTTACCTCTACAAGAATATGTGTGGAGATAGACCTCCACAAAGGTCTTCTTGGCTATGTTTAACTGAAACATAAAAAATCCAGTGGACCCAAGTACCAAATTATGAGAATACGACATTTAGATGTCGATTATGCTTTCAAACATGACATGTCGAACATATTCCCTCACGAAAAAATAATCCAAAAAGGAAAAATAAGTAGGCTTATAATATTAAAGGATGGTAGTCCTCTAATACTCACATCTCCCAAGTTGATGAGAAAGAAATCATGGAGAGCCAACCAAACCAAGCAGAAGTAGTTGAATAGGCTCAGTGTGTTCCAACTCCCCACATGAAAAATGACAACAAAATTCAGGAAACTTAGGCACCAAAATAGAAAGAAAACAAGACACTTATAGAAAATGGGATGGGGGGTACACAGAGAACACATGTTTGAGATCTTAGAATTAGAAAAATAATTCCATCCAAAGTAAACAAGTTGTGAACTAGCAATGGTTTTGGTTATTCTGAACTGGGTAGGATGGAAGAAAGTGCAAAAAACGAAAGGGCAGAAAGAGACTATAAGTAATTATTATCACATTTAACTTCAATTTTTATTTGTATTTTACTTATGCTTTCTTCTTTCTTAGATCTTAAGCCAAGAGGCACATCCTTAAGAATGCTTTTTAGCATATGTTGAATGTAATTTTCTTCCTTGTTGCCATAATGAATAAAATTATGATTCTTTTCCTTTGGAAAAAAAATATTGTACTCTCAATTGACTCATTAAAAAATTATAACTAAGAAGTGTTTCCATGAACCAATTTGACCACATAACTTCACAAAGTAGAGAGAAATTATAGAAAAGGAAAAGCTACTTCTCAAACTAGTTGATAATTGTTGTGACTATTTAGGCTCAACACGCCGATTATATTCAACGCAAGAAGTTCTTTCTTTTAAATAATTCAAATAATTTTCAATTCACACAATGTTGAAATTTTGAACACGGACAATGTATGTTTTTGGACAATGTCTTATTGTGTTCATTCAAAAAAGAAAGGTCTCAAAATTGCGAAAAATAGAGTCAATATACAATAGGTAATGGGGGTGGTATGGAGGAGGATTTTTAGTTTCGGAGGTTTTATAGATAGTGGAGGGTATTAAAAGGATTATTTTGTAAACATAGGGGATATCTAGTAAATATAGAGATTTTTTAATTAGAATGTTGTATTGGGAGGGGGGTTCAACAAAAAAAAAAATCGGATGGAGTTATCAATATCTAGTGAAAATATAATTATTCGTTAATATCCCAAGAGCACATGTGTCATGCCATAGGTTCATTGAGTGGAGTACCCATAGTTTTGGGAAACTTCTAAATCTACTATAATATTTTCTAGTTTCCTTTTGTGAGGTCTTATTGCTATCTCACTCAAGGAAGGTATATTTAATGCATCTAGCCCAAGTATGACATCTTCACCTCACCATAAGTTATAGGGTAAATATCAACACTAACTTTCAAAAATTAGTATCAAAATTTAAAAACACATAAAAAGGAAATGTGTTTAAGTGTATCAAAAGAAAATGATAGTGCATAACTATTTCCACTAGGATAAGATCTTTGGTGATAGTCAATGATCACTTTCATCATTTTAATGGATTATTTTCTAACAGTTATTGGGGGACCATCAACACTTTTAGTCCCAGAAATAGTAAGAAGTGGTGAGCTTGCATCAAATATTATTGCTATCAATTGGTGATATTCTTAAAAGCCATGTTATTATGTTAGTTTTCAAAGACAATTATGGCAACCATCCTTCGAGTCATTATTAAATTTTCTCATTGTAATGGTTCATTCATGATGTTCACCATAAGTGATTGATGATGACCATTTAAGGCTCATCACCAGTGGTAGTGTTTATTGAAATGACAAAGTCTCTTTGAGCCTTCACTTTCTTTCTTCACATGGAAAAAATTACAAATTCTTTTCTTCCATAAGTTTTAATTATTGTGCTTAATTTCCTTATTATGTAGCTTAGGAAAAAAAATATTTTAATTTATGCAAAATTAACAAGCATATATCCACCATATCTCTAGTTCTATTAAGCATTAAAAGGGATAACAAAAATTAGATGAAAATTTCTTGATGCTAAAAATATATATGGTTAAGATGTCTTTCGCTTGATGTGTGTGTGTGTGTGTACACAAATATAACCCCAAGAGTTGGCTCAATTAGATGGACCATCATTTTGGAGCATGTTGTCAATTAGTACATTGCAGTTCACAAGTTCAAATCTAGTTAAGTCCCTGAAGGTTAACATCCAATATTATGATTTGTTGTTAAGCCACCCTCCAAGTGGATCGTATGGGGAAAATGGAGGTCTCATGAAGTTTTACTTAGAAAAGCATATGCTAGATGTGTTTTATGTAAACATTACACATCTCCCTTACACTATTATATAGAATCAAATCCAGCCAAGTCCTAAAGGTTACCATCCACTCTTATGATTTGTTGTTAAGCCACTCTCCAACTGGATCCTATGGGGAAAATAGGGGATCTCATGAAGTTTTCCTTAGAAAAAAATATGCTAGATGTGTTTTACTAACATTACACATCTTCCTTACACTACGGTATAGAATGCACCTAGGTTCTCTCAATGAAATAATATCTATATTTACAAAAAGCGTGATTCTTATTAATCCCCTCCACCAATAGATCAGTGGTAGACATGTGTTAACAATTACAAATTTGATTTGAATTATTTACCTTCAATCCATTAGTCAGTGCTTGATAGCATCCTTTGAATTTCCCTTGAGCATGGCACATGTCTGTTTCATTATCTCACAGTTGGGTTTTAGCTTACCTAGGAGTCATAACATCCATATGAGTTTGTCTACTCCTTCGGCTGGTTACTTTTCCAGTCATATGGAGCATGTTTCAATGCCCCCTACATCATTGCATGATATCACAGGGTGCACATTAGTTATGTTGCCAAGTCACTTTTGTGTCGTGTCATTATGTTTTCAAGGGAAGTCTCAGCCTATGTTAGCCATCTGCAGTATCATGTTTGCCTTTTTGAGTCAGCCATCCTTGTGTCAATTGTACTTCATCACTTCTGAATTCATCCATACATTACATCATCCTAGTATGTTTCATGTCAATTGATGGGGGATACATCAAGGCACTCCTTCAACATATCTTCTCTTGTTGACCTCAGTTTGTTATCATGAGCTTGATCTAGGAACCAATAGTACCTTGGAGCTTGCATACCTCAGTGGCATGCTTCCTTGTGATCGACAGTGGGTTTACATCATTGGCTCCTAGTTGGTCGAGTTCACTCGTGTTTGGCGTTAGCTCATTTATTCACACTTGGTGAACTATACTAGGTACCTTGGGGTCCATTTTCCTCATTGATGGATTCCCTCGCCTCTCTTACTAGTTTACCTCATTGGCTGGTAATTAAGCAGTCTCTACCATGTTCAACATTAGCTCATCTATTTGCATGGTGTAGATTGATACCATCAGCGTTATGTCGAAGACCCTTGGTTAGGGGAATTACACTCTTATATGGCATCCCTCCCAGGTTGCTCTGGAGTTATGTATCATTGATGTAATTTGAGGACTATCTTGAGACATTTCTCTATCTTTCATGTGTCCATAGTCCTACTAATGTATACTTTGACATAGATCCATGATTATATTTGTTAGTGGATATTCTTTATTTATTGAGTCACATGGATCCACTATGTATGTCTTTTGTGGCCATGTTCTAGCACTTCATTTCATGGATCCCCAGTGGATGTTTTTTCATCCATGTTTATTATCTTCTTATGACTGAGCATGGTTATGCCTGCCTCGGGGATATTATCATCACAAGTAAGACTTTAGCTCTAGAGTCTTTGGATCTGCATTCTTGGCTATCTCCTCACTCATGTTTTGACATCCAAGATTTATCATAATGTATTTCGGCCATCATCTTTTCTTCTAACATTATACACTAGGGGGATTCTATTATCAGCATATTTTACCCACTAGGGTCAATGTTCATTAGTTGTGATGGTTGTTGACTTTTTCTAGGCCTTAAACCTATTTTTTTCCAGTCATACTTCCCAGTCGCAAGGCTGGAGACCTATGAGAGTGACTGGATCCTCCCATTCACTCCCATCTCTTCCTTGTCTGAGAGACTATGGCCTTTTTCACTCTTTCCTATGCCTGCGACTAGGGGTCTGTTCTAGAGTGTCTTTTCCCCTAGGAGATTAGTTCGATTTTTCACTTATTCAAGCTGGTTATTACTTATCATTTAGAAGTTTTGATGACTTCTCGTCGTCTTGAGAATCTACATTCATCCTCTTGGGACCTCTCTTCTGCCTATTTATACTGGATCATTTGAGAGGGTCATACTAGTTTTGGAGAGCAAGATATATAGAGTCCATGTTGTTATGTTGTTGCTAAAGAGAGATCTTGTGACGTTCTTATTGCTTGAGTATTTCTCTTCATGTTGAATTCCTTGTTATAGTGGGGAGACTCTACCAGATTGCGGAGAGGAAGCTTTGAGGTGAAGGTATATGACTGTAATCTAATTTTTTCATGATTAATAGAAGCATATGTTCCTTCCCTGTATCTCTTTGTATTCAACATGGTATAGTTTTTTTTATGATATTTTGATCTAATGATCTTTCGAGGAAGGTCACTTTTTTTCTCTATTTGTTTATGGTTATGTGTAGGGATCTAGATCATGTGTGAACAAGGTAGATTGCTCGAGTGGAGCATGAGAGTCTACATCAGATCCAAAATCCTTCCCCAATCTGCAAGGAGGCCAGGTGCACACATATTTCCTTTTCATATATAGAACTGCCTACATGATGCATGTTTGATCATTTTGGGTTAGTACCTTATTATATCTCTATTGTTCTTTACATTTGATGTCAGGTGATCTGATTTGGACCAAATATCATGGAGAAATAACTCCTTACATGTGAATTTTGATGCAACACCTCACTTCAACATTACCCTATCATGTGGTAATGATGATACTTGCAGATGGAGATCATTCATGCCAACCCAACATTAGTCCAAAAACCATATATTATACCTCTTCTTAATCATGGAAGATGTTGGTTGAGATGAAGCAACATGCAAGGGTTTTGAAAGCAGGAGGCTAGAGATTGCACAGTTGAGGGCTTTAGGAACTCAGGGAGGCCTCACTACTAAATAGAACTACACAATGCATAATATAGGAGAGATTGACAAGTCTTCTTGCGTAGTGAGGGAGTCCAAGAGGTAAGGTATTGAGCTTGTTGATTGATGATTTGTAGTGAGGAGTGTCGAAGAAGAAAGAGACAAGGATTGTGTAGCTGGGCATCACAGGGATTAAGGAAGGCCTCATTGTTGATAGGAACTATGCAATGTACAGAAGGGATCAAGAGAGGGAAAAGTATTGTTTAGTGAGGGATCTTAATCAATGGGACTATTCATTATAACTGTGCAATGCACAATCATTGGGGACAGGGTCAGAGAATTGTGCAATTGAGGAGCTTAGTGACTTAGCAATGAATCCTTGCTCATTGGAACTATTCTCCAATGCATGGTAGGAGGCTCTCATGAGAAAGGGAACTACACAATTGGGAAAGTCAGAGAGATAAGGATGTAGGGTTACTCACTGGAACTATGCAATGTGAAATGACTGAGTAAAAGGTGTATGAAATTACGCAGTTGAGCAAGTTAGTGACACATAGAAGCTTGAATGATGACTAGAACTACGCAATGCATAATACAGGGTAGGAAGAAACAAGGATTGCATAGTCAACAAGGCCATATAGTTAAATTGATGGATTAAGTTCCAAGGCTTCTCAATTTGCAGATGGAGAAGGGGGATTGTCTTCTAATACTATGTAGTGCATAGTTTCATGAGATAGAGGGGCTTCACTATGTCATGGGAATGCATAGTGAATAGTTACGAGAGGGAGAAAGGTTGTCTAAAGATTGAGAAAGTTGCAAAGATAGTGAAGGATCTGAAATGTCTACGTGTGGGATCAGTGAGGCAAGTGAGGGATCAGTGAGGCAAGAGAGAACAAGAATGAAGTCATGAAATAGTGATCTCACACTCAGATAACATTAGCACATGACATAAAACTCAAAATTCACATGCATATATTGAAACAATAGCAAAGCAACACTTATTTCTAAGAGTGACAATCGAAACATTGACAGTTAGAATACAAGTAACAACATGAGTGTTGAATGCAACCAAATAATGCGCTAAGCTATGGGGAAGTGTGTAGCGCATATTCTTATGATATATAGGATTAGCTAATGTGGAAGAGTGCACTAGGGAAGCATATATTGGTTCACTAATATGCAACACATGCAGGAGTGAAAATCATCAAAAGTGGCAACTGCAATAGTAAGAAAACACAAAAATGAAACTTGAAAAATCTAAAGAAAGTGAAGGTGACACATGCTATAATGAAGAGAACAAAAAAGCACCACTTTTTAAAGTGAAAGAAAGAAAAAATTATAGTTGCAAAAGTGAATGTGACACTAATGAAAACCAAAGTGAACAAAAGCGACAGTTGAGAAAACTCAACAGAGTGATGTTACAATCACAACTAGGAATGAGAGAATTTGTCAAATGAATATTGTGCACTAACTGTCCAGAGGGACCGCACAGTCTTTGTCTCCAGGAACTGCACCATCACTATCCTCAGAGACTGCACAAGCACTCTCTCTTGTGACTAAGAAGTCATCATCCATAGAGAACTGCACAGTCATTATTCTAAACATCTACATAGTCACTATCCTTAGCATCTATGTATTCACTATCAACAAGGATTGTGCATTGCATGAATTTCTTAGTTGTACATTCATTGCTAGGCTTTCTTGAAAGAAGAGCGCTTGTAAATGCATGAAAGGTTAAGCATGTGTGAGAAAGTGACTATGAAATTTAGAACCTCATAGGAAGACTTAATCACTTAACAAATCATGAACGAATCATGAAGCAACTGAGAGCCACCAAGGAATGACAAATAATACGATCACAAGTAGGCTCCAAAATTCAAGTGTAGGCAAACTTTTGTAGGGTGTTTGTCGCAACAACAATAGGCTACTTAAGGGTTATTCCATATGGTTACGAAAAAAATTAAATATGATGCATGTTTTTTTATATGTTATATGTATAACATTGGTTGGTGGGTTATGTATTAGAACAAACCAAAATGGGGGGAGGCCAACGGGTTTGAACCTAGGACCTCTGCCCCATTATACAACTTAATTTTACATACACCAACCAATATGTCAATGGGGTTGGATTTATTAAGTATGCCCACAACAGATTAGTTAAACCTAATTTATCGTCATTCGAGCCAGCAGAGGAGAAGTTTGAGCAGATCCCAGAGTAGAACACTACCGCAGGGGTATGGAACCCCGACTAATGGAACCCTGACAGATGGAACCTCGTGTGGAAGAACCAAGAGGGCACGATTCCAAAAGGCATATTCCCATGAAAAATCTATGAGGAATCTCGAATATTCTCTGGGGGGGTCCAGGGATGAGAGTGAAAAAATATAGTCAACATTATACTCGTTTTTCTTAGAATTTCACAAGGATCACAATGGTGTAGTTTGTTTTTACATTTGAGAAGTGGATCTCATGGGTCATGGAAAATAATCACACTCTTCATTAATTCCTTAGAACTAAGTTTGAGACATCAATGCACCTTTCAAAAGTAGGTCATGTTTACAATCAAAATACTCAAGAGGATGAGATGGACCTGCTGGTGTCGTGATAGTTGTGATTTGAGTAGTCCAACTTCAATTCACCCCTAGGATTGGAGGTATAATAATGTATTTTTCCATGTAATTTCCTTTATTTTTTATGAAATGAATAAAACAACCTCCCCACTATTGAAATAGGGCTAGGCGATGTAGTCCACACTAGAAAAGCTCCATTATCAAACTTTTGTATGCATTGTCTTTATGGTATCCTTTATGTTGCTTCTTCTTTACGTGTTTTGATATATGATTTTTAAATTCTCTTTCATAAAATTATGCTAACATCAACCAAATAAAATGTCTTGGATAATGTTGGTATGAGAGGAATACCTTATCAAGTTTGGTATTAGAGCAATATTTTTGTTGATGTGAATTGTGAGTGTACATGATAACCAGGGATAAACTTAAACATGGTTAAGGGAAACCTAAGTTATTTGATCTAGAGATTCGACGTGCAACACAAAGAAGGAAAATGGTAGACAATTATGTTTTTGATGAGAAAGAGAAAGTTTTCTATAAATATTTCTACACCATGGAAAATAAGGTAGATGAATTGTTTGCAGATTATGAGAAGAAATTGGCAAAGAAGGAAAAGAAGAAGTAAGAGAAAACAAAGGACAACACTTCAGTAAATAAAAGAAATGGAGGAGAACCTCTTCAACCTTCATCTCCATCTTCAAGTGAATGTTCTTCTTCTTGTTCATCTTATTCTCATCATTCTAATAGACAACATAGAAATGATTCTAGAAAGACTTTTTCTTTAAGTTGGATGTAAAGTTTGATTTGCATATGTTTAACGAAGAATCTAATGTAGAAAATTTAAACAAATGGATTATACAGATTGAAGTCTATTGTGGCATTCAATAAATTGAAGAAGATGAGGCCAAGATCTAGTTAGCATCTGTTTGACTAGGAGGCACCACTCTCGTATGGTGGGAGAGAAAACTTTAGAAAGGTAGAAAGCTTATGGGTAAACCCGTTCCTTCTTGGTATAAATTTGGTTTTTGAATTAAAATGATAATTTTATTCATTGGCATATCATTTTAATTTTATTCATTGGCATATCGACAAAAAGCCATGATAGAATGGAAAATTTTGTGACAAGGAAAAGGTCAATATGTTCAAAGTTTCACAGAGGAATTTAGAAAAAATATTTGGCATTGGGAATTCCTTTAGAGTCACCTAATACTTTGATTAAATATATTGGTTCTTTAAATAATTATCTTCATCATTCATTGTTGTTGTTTGAACCCACTGCTCTTGATGTGGCTAGTGTGAGATTCATTCACCTTGAAAGCAGGGGAAAATATGAACAAGAAACCATGTAAATAAGGTAGAAACAACATGGAAAAAGGAATCAAAACCCTCTTGCACTCATTGCAAGAAAGAAGGGAATGATGAGGAGAATTGTTGGAAATTGCATCCATAATTGAAGCCAAAGAGGAATGGTAGAAAAGAGAAGCAAAAAAATGTTGCTACACTACAACATGACCTGGATTTTGATTCAGATGAGATGAAGGTCACAACTGTTGGGATTGTAGGTGTAACAAGCTGAACGGGGTTCTGATTTATGCGATGAGACGAATATTGTAGTAGGTGTTACACCAAGATTTCATAGCTTCAAGAGCTTGAGGAGATCATCCAGAGCATTCAACAAGAGAATGTTGAACTAAGAAGACTTCTACATGCAGCAAAAGAGGAGAACTAGGGATTGTAGCTTCAATTAGAATCCATAGGGGAGGCCTTAAAAAAGTTTAAGTGCAACGAAGGCTTAGTAAAGCCATCATCACTAGCTTTAGAGGTAAATAGTGTCAGTGATTCTTTAGTTCCATGTTCTCATTATGATGATGATTTGGTGCTTTTGAAAGACACGCCATAGGTATTGGCTGGAAGCTAATGAAGAAGATAGGATATGAAGGCAAGGGCCTAGGAGGTAATGGCCAAGGAATTGTGAATCCCATCCAAGTGGTGGAATTACCCCAATATGCAGGATTAGGCTATGTCATAAAGGAAGAGACAAGAGAGTCTTAAAGAAACAAGTCTAAGACAGGGAAAAACGCATCATGACCTTCTAGTGATAGTGAGAATTCCAAAGGAAGAGCTAAGGCAAGCTCTCCCTGCCAAAGGTGCACCAAAGACAACCATTCAAGGAAGAAGGTCAAGAAAGTCTGGAGGAATAAGAACCATTGTAGCCATTGCCACAAGGGTGGACATGAAAACGCCACATGTTGGAAGCTCCAACCATAGAAACACCCAAAGAAGGACCAAAAGCATATGAAAGTACCTGTAAAGGAATTGAACGATGAAGCAGTTCAACAAGGAAGCCCGCTACAAGGAGAAATCCCATTAGTCTAGTTAGGTAAGAGATGGGTAACCTTTTTAAGTAGTTGAGAAAGGTAAACATTGTGAATCACATGTTGCAAAAATGTTTGTAAAAGTGATGAAGTGTATAACATTAATTATGAATCCAACATAGTGATATTTTGGCCTCTATTTGGATAGCAAAGCATATGGGTTCTATTGTAAACTCTACCATGAGTATTCTATAAACTCTTGGAAAATAAGTTCTTGTTTAGAATTTTACAAGTTTAACATGTATTGGCAGCTACATATTTGCATATGGATATAGGTGTCAATTTCATCACTTATGGCTCTGAAGTACAAAGGTGAAGGAGAAGAAAGTGTGGCATATTAGAGAAATTTGTTATTTAGATCAGTATTGTAGTATTGTTTACAATTTTTGAGGACCAAAAGTCCTTTAGTGGGGAGGAATGATCTAGGTGGATCTCTACTGACCCAAAAATAAAAGTCCTCAAATCACAACAAAACTAGGACTAGATTGAAGAGTTTGTCACAAGCTTTCCAACAATGTAGATGATGTCTCAATCCAACTTCATTTGCAGAAGTTATGCCCAGTCAAATTTTGGTCAAACATGACCCAAGGGATAAATCTAGTAGGGTGCTAGATAAATTTGGAGCAGTGCCAATTTAGTGATTTGGTCAAATCAACAGCTGAAGTTGGCAGATCTCAGCTAAATTTAGCAAAGGGGTTTAGTTGTGGTTAAATTTGGAGGCCACCACCAAATTTGGTGGCACCTTTGTAACTTTGGGGAAAAAAGGTGGCCCAATAGTGTGCGGCTATGTGCCCAACTTGATGGTGCCATATGACACCCACTTGGGGGCCAAATTAGCCCCCACTTGACCAAACTTTTGCAAAACATTTTGGTGGCGTTTTACAACTTGGCAAAAGTTTACATTTGGTTAGAATTATTATAACAATTGGTTATGTTAAACATGGCGACGAGATTCCAAACTTATATAACTGCGCAGGTTTATAACAACATTTGTTTAAAAAATATATATATTGTTTGGCGTACTAGACAATGGATCCCAACCAACATTTAAATATGTAACATATGACTCCAAATGTTAATGGATTCGATAGAATTCAAAATACGTATATCATTCAACTGATCGGTGGAATTTTTGGCGGACAATAAATATATAGTATCTTATGCTTTTAAATGTTTTGACCGATAATTACTCCATATGGTTATGGTGGCAGTTTAATATGATGCATGAATTGTTTATATGTTATATGTATAACATTCACTGGCGAGTTATGTTTTACAACAAACCAAAATTGGGGGAGCCCCACATGTTTGACCCCAACACCTCTGCCCCACCATATGACTTAATTTTACATATGCAAACCAACATGCCAACAAGGCTAACTTTGTTAAGTCTACCCACAATATATTACTTAAAGCTCATTCATTTCCATTCGAGCCAGCAAAGGAGAAGGTCGAGAAGAGCTGAGAGAAAAACATTGTCACAGGGTCATAGAGCCCTGACCAATGAAACCCTAACACACAAAACCTCGCGTAATGGAACTAGAAGGGCATGGTTGTAAGAGGAATATTCTAGGGGAATATTCTAAGAATATTTAGTGAATATTCCTCATGAAAAATTTGTGATAAATCTTGAAGATTCTCTAGGAGTGTCTAGGGATGATAGTAACAAAATATAGTCAACAAATTATAAAGTAGTCTTTGAAAATAAGACATGTACTATCTATGATAAGAATAAGGGAAATAGGGTGATCATTATTGTGCCTATGACAAGAAATAGGATGTTTCCCTTGAGGTTTGATTAACATAACAATAATCTTGCAAATATGGCTTATGAGGATTCAAGTTGGTTATGGCATCTCAGGTATGGGCATTTAAATATTTAGAATTTGATGTTTCTAACCTCACATGCATTAGTTTCTGGTTTTCCCAAGGTAGAAAAGCATAAGGAGGTTTGTGAAGGATGTGCTAAAGGAAAGCATGCAAGGGAAAGATTTCCAAAGGGCACTACATGGAGGGCTCATCACCCACTTAAGCTTGTTCATTCAAACATATGTGGTCCTATGTAAACTAAGAGTTTGGATAAGTCATCATATTTCATCACTTTTATTGATGATTACTCACAAAATTGTTGGGTATATTTTTTGAAGGCCAAAAGTGAAGCCCTGGATACATTCAAGAAGTTCAAATCCCCTGTAGAAAATGAGAGAGGGTGCAATATCAAATGTTTGCGGACTGACCGTGGAGGAGAATTCTGCTCAAAAGCTTTCCAAAGTTATTTTGATATGAATGGCATCAGTAGGTAGCATACTACAACATACACACCCCAAGAGAATGGCATAGCTGAAAGAAAAAATCGTACTGTGGTTGAAATTGCAAGATGCATGTTACAAACTAAGGGATTGAGCAACTCTTATTTGGGAGATGCAGTTGCTACAACAGTGTACCTCCTCAACCGTAGCCCCACCAGTGCACTAGAAAAGATGACTCCTTGTGAAGCTTGGTATGAAAAAAGGCCTAATGTTAACCATTTCAATGTTTTTGGTTGTTTGGCTTATGTGCATGTACCCGATCAGAATAGAAAAAAGTTAGATGCAAAGAGTGAGTTATGTATTTTTATTGGGTATAGTTAGACAAGCAAGGCTTATAAATTGTATAATCCTCTAAATAACAAGCTTAGTGTCTCAAGAGATGTATTTTTTCATGAAGGGGGAGTTTATGGTCATCAAAAAGGCCATGTTGAGAAGACAAAATCTGTTTTGAATGATTATATAATTGTTGATAATAATCATGAGCAGCCAACTAATGTTTCTGTAACTAGTGGCTTAACTCCACCAAGTAGCCCTTCATTGATTTCTTAAACATCAAGTTGAAGTCCAACTTCTTCTCCAAGTTCTACAAGGAAGGTAAGAAGATTGAGTGATATTTATCAGAGTGCAAATCAAGCACATGAAGAAATCCCAATAGGTGAGATAGTCAATTTTGCTTTATTAGCCAAGGCTGATTTTGAACCATCATGTTTTGAAGATGCATGTACTAATGAGGTTTGGATGCAAGCCATGCAAGAAGAGATGGATTCCATTCAAAGGAATGACACTTGGAAGTTGAGAGAGCTTCCACATGACAAGAAAAAGATTGGCACCAAATCGGTCTATAAGACTAATTTAACAGTGATGGGAGTGTTGAAAGGCACAAAGCAAGATTAGTTGCTAAAGGATTCACACAAAAGTATGGAATTGATTATGAAGAGACATTTGCACCAATAGCAAGCCAGGAGACCATTAGAATGTTGATTTCATTAGCAGCTCAGAAAAAGTGGGGCATACATCATATGGACGTGAAAAGTGCCTTCTTGAAAGGGTACTTAGAAGAGGAAGTATATCTGGAGCAGCCACAAGGTTTTGAAGTGGAAGGAAAGGAGAATAATGTCTACAAGTTGAAGAAGGCTTTGTATGGTCTCAAGAAAGCACCAAGAGCATGGTATACAAGGATTGATGGATACTTTCAGGAAAATGGCTTCCAGAGAAGTAAGAGTGATCCTACCCTTTACTACAAACAAGAAGGTATTGATATTCTAATCATAAGTTTGTATGTTGATGATCTATTGTATATGGGTAGTAGTTCTAAGATGAATGAGAAATTCAAAGTTGCTATGATAAATGAATTTGAGATGAAAGATCTAGGCATCATGAAATATTTTCTAGGAATGGAGGTTTATCAAAGTAAGGATGAGATTTTCATTTGTCGGACAAAGTATGCACAAGATAAGCTAAATAACTTTGATATGCTTGATTGTAATCCATCCCCTACTCCAAGTGCTCATGGAGAGGCGTTATGTAGAGATGATGGTGCTGATTTAGTTGATGAGAAAACTTACAGAAGTATTGTGGGGAACTTGATATTTTTAACCCACACAAGGCCTGATATTACATATTCAGTTTCACTTGTTTCAACGTATATGACAAATCCATATGAAATACATATGAAGGCAGCCAAGAGGATTTTAAGGTATGTGAATGGCACTCTAAATTTTGGTATTCATTACTACTCTTCTGAAAAGTTCAATCTTATTGGATTTAGTGATTCAAATTGGGGAGGTATTGTTGATGACCATAAGTCCACATCTGGAAATTGTTTCTCTTTTGGTTCTAGTTTGATTACATGGAGCTCAAAAAAACAAAACATTGGTGCCCTCTCATCCACAGAAGCGGATTATGTTGCAATTACCTCAGCGGGTACACAAACATTTTGGCTCGGAAAAATTTTGGAAGAAATTGGAGAAAAACAAATTCAGCCTACACTAATTTATTGCGATAATGTAAGTGCCATCAAGTTAGCAAAGAATCTGGTTCATCACAATGGGACAAAGCATTTTGACATGAAATATCACTTCATTCAAGATTTGGTGCAGAAGAAGGATATTGAATTGAAGCATATAAATACTCAGCATCAACTATCATATATCTTCACCAAAGCAGTTACAAAAGATCAGTTTTTGGCACTACTAGATAAGATAGTAAATCCTCATTAATCATTAAGGGGGAGTGTTGGGAATAAGGGGGAGTGTTGGGAATAATGCTTAATTTGTTACATAAATTGCTCACAAATTAGTGAGCAGATTTTGTGATCTCTCTGCAAAATTAGGGCAACAAATTGTTAGGGTGGTCAGTGCTGGAAATTTGTTGTAGTATCAGTAGATTTTTTTCAGAGTTGATTGATAATCATTTTAGTAATAATTTTACTATATAATAATGTAGTTAATGGTTTAATCAATATATGAGATTTACAACAGTAGCTCACACAATAGTTTTGTTTTATTTGTCAATTTTTTTTTATATATATTTTTTCTTTGTAGTTATGTTGGCTTATCAGCTAGCTTAAAGAAACCATTTCATATTCTACATTTAGCACTGAGTATCCTCTCTATATTATCTATTAATTCAAGCTCTATTATGAAAAATCCCTTTAGCAACAAACTAGATATAAGCTTCTTCATCAAAATCTGAACAGAAAATCCTTTGATGAAAGTATGTAAACTTAGACCAAAGACCATTGAATCTGAACAAACACATCATCTTTGTAGAATGTTAATTACATTCTCTTGTCCTTATCTATAGCAATAGATAGAACCATTTACCATGTGAAATTGACGGGGGTGGAGTCCATCAAGTTGCCTTTTGACACAATATCTTGAAAACATCTTTGAAATAGATTTATGAGGCCTTGGGCTCTCGAAGCAAGTTTGCTCCAACATTAATTGAAGCACCTCTGGGTGACTTTAGAGCTGCAAACATCTTATAGGATAAATGAGAGGAGGCTAACTCTACCATGATTGAGGGGGTGATTTGTAGGGCTGCAGGAGCCAGTATGGCAGAGGAGAAAGGCTCCGATGACGATCAATATTGAGCTCTGCATTATGGCAGAATGTGGCTAGCTGCTAAGCCAAACTCTAGTTGCCACCTTTCAAAAGGGGTAGGGCCATTTTCCTTTTGATTTATGCTTACTAATTTTCTGATAACTAATTTAGCTAAAACAATTTGCTATACAAGCATGTATTACAAATCATACATTTTGCTTCTAAAATCTCTCCTTAGTAAATAAAAATCAAAGAGAATTCAAACAATACTGGAAGAACTATAAGCCTGGGATCCAAATGCATTCAGTACATAAACACAGGCAAATCAATAGTTAAAAATGTAACCATCATATGAAAGGGTCAGTAACTATTGAACCATAATTCATGGCTTGGAAAATGAGAAATTGAAACGCTGCTCAGTGAAGGAAGCAGAGAATGAAAGTGCTCAACCTTTTATAAGGAATTAACTATTGAAACATAGTTCATGGCTTGGAAAATGAGAAATTGAGACGCTGCTCAGTGAAGGAAGCAGAGAATGAAAGTGCTCAACCTTTTATAAGGCATCCATTTAATAAATACACAAGAAACAAATAATAAATACCTGGGATCACGAATCTCTTAAATAGCCTGATATATACACTATCAACAAATAATAAATATTTGGTTCACAGATCTCTTAAATAATCTGATAAATACTATTAACAAATAATAAATACTTGGGTTCAAAAATCTCTAAAATAGCCTAATAAAAATGTCCAGATAGAAGTAATTGCATGAGCATAAATTTTTCCCATTTTATTCTCTGTTCATGTTTAAAACAACCCTAATAAAATTGTTCACTCTCTATTAGATGACATATCTGTTGATGTTTAAAACAACCCTAATAAAATTGTTCACTCTCTATTAAATGACAGTAATTGCATGAGCATCAATTTTTTACCGTCGTAGACTTGTCATTTTCCAACTTGCAGCTGTCACATGGAATCATCGAGAGGATTCGCTTTTACCCTTCGCACAGTAGAGAGCTGGAAATCTATGGCGAGTTATTTATTCTCCTAGGCCATTTATTGTCAATTGTGAACTCTAATATTTAATTTAATTTAATAGAATTCACCTCCAAAGCTATGAAATAATAGAGTTTACATTGAAGCCAGGAGTTTCTCCAACCTGCGGTAAACATTCACAACTTTCCAGAGTTTTGGTTCTTTGTTTCCCTTCTGTGACTAGAAGAGCTTGAATATTTTAAGTGTTTTTCGAGGGAACAAACTCGGCACAATATTCTACAGAATCTACATATAAAACTAAATTTATGATTGGCCAGAGGCCATAATTCACCAACGTCTCATTAAATAGCCTCCATTTAAGCGATAAACAGCGTGCCCCGTGCTTTACTTCGAAAAACCAAAACTATAAACTGAAAACTTGTTAAATCTACGTGGAATTACTAAATTTTCAAACATTTTAATTTGCGGTTTACTCCGAAAAACGAAAACTATAAACTGAAAACTAGATAAAGTCGTGTTGAATTACTAAATTTTCACACTTGGTTAATTTTATTTGGGCACTTTAATCTAAATTAGATCTATTTTTATTTGGGCATTATTATCTATAGATTATAGATTGTGGATTTGGAGAATATTTTGAAATTTGATAAATAATAATATGTTCCTGTTGCCCAAAAGTTTAAATATTTAATTTTTTTCACGCAAAAGAAATGCTTCTTTTGTATTATAAAAGAGAGTGCAATTTATATATTTCTTTCTCTTATAAAAGAGAGTGCAATTTATATATATATTTTTAGCCTGCAGTGGTAAAGAATCAACCAATACTATCAATCTCTCTCTTAAAGATGTCATAAATTATAAATACCATAAAATGACTCTAACGACTGGAACAATCAAAAAGTGATAACATTACACCGGTGAGGGAGACCATGAACATAAGCTCTATAATAGAGACCATGAACATAAGCTCTATAATAGATCTGCCATGCTTGTCCTTCGCAACCCTGTTTGGAAAGTTTGTTTGCTTCATTGTTTTGTGCCGTGTAAATGTGTAAGATTAAGACTTGATTAAAAATTTTCATCATTAACTTGGTTCTATTTTTCTAGTTGGTCAGATCATGGTGTGCATTGTGTTCTTTCTATTAGCCCAATCTACTAGCCCAATCTACGATTACCTTAGAGTCTCCAAAAGTAGAAATGACTTCAATGTCTAGCCATCTAGCACAAAACTTGACACCCCACATTGTTGATAACTCAGCCTTGGTATTGGATCCTCCCCTACTATACTAGATGAAGTGATAAAATTTGCCTCGGCTCAGATAAATAGGGTTGTTGTTGTCGCACTTGCTTCTTGTGTGTTGAAAATATAATTCCAACTGCTGCCCAATCAAACAGCATTTAATTCAGCAAAACCGCCATGAGTTTATCGCAACGCTTTTCACAAGTTGGTGGTATTCTCCAAAGAGCAGCGATAGTGTGGCTCAAATACTTTTTGAAAACCATTTTTTCTGAAGCATAAACTTCGGTAAACGGTTGATACGTGCAAAAATGAATTTACGTGGAGTGAAAGTTTTTGTTTTTGACAGCCATGTTTAACAGTAAAATAATTAATGAATTTATTCCTGTAAGTAAAAGTTAGTAAAATTTTAATTTTACTATTTATTTAATTCACAGGAAGTATGGACATAGGTAAATGTTTCTAATTTTAATGTTTTTAATTTACAGGTTAGTTCTAGTTTTTAAGGCACAATTAAAAACATATGTTATGTTATGTTTTTTTTTAATTGCATGTGAAATGTAATGCGAAGAACACGCACAACGGTGCAAAGAAAAAAAAGGAACAAGGCACCGTGGAATCACAATTTTTTTTGTGGAGAATGAAAACCCAATAGGCGTAGCAGCGTGAGGGTAATGTTTTTTTTAATATGCAATGTAATGCAGTGTAATAAGTAGAGGGCAAATGGGCATTGAAATGTAAAAAGTTTTTAGAGCAATGAATGAGATTTTTACACAGCAATGTAAAAATATTTGCAGTAAAGACAGAGTAAATTTCCTTTTGGAAATGGTGAATCCCTCTGTTAAGAAGGAAGATGTTTTGTAATAGCAGTTTGTTTTATTAATAAATACAAAGTGTTATCTGTGTATGTGTGAACTCTCCTCTTCACCAAACAAATTTTTAATTTCCTGGGAGAAACAGAGCATTGTTCTCTGTTCAGTTTTGTTTGGAATCGGCAGAAATTCCCAACAGTGGTATCAAAGCTTGTCCAGGCTCTTTGAAGGTGTCAAAGAAGCTGAAGGAAGGATTTCTTGTTGTAACAGCTTCTCCAGCAGAGTGAAGACTCAGTCAAGGAAAGATTCAAAGGTATTTCTCAAGTTCTTTTTGTGTTGCTGTTGAAGACAGTCAGTTATTTTTAAATACACAATCAAGGATTTAGAAGCATAGTTTAGAGTGCAAGAATGAGTGGCACCAGCACCAGCACTAGCACTAGCATGGGTATCTGTAATACTCAACTCCCACAATTTAATGGGAAAAACTATGACTATTGGGCAATAACCATGAGAGCCCTGTTTGCCTCACAAGATTTATGGGAATTTGTTGAGAATGGTTTTGAAGAACCACCGGATGAAAATCAATTTAATAACTTAACTCAGGCAGAGAAAGATCTGCTGAAGAGCTATAAGAACAAGGATTCTAAAGCCCTCCTCTTCTTATATCAAGCAGTGCATGAGAAGGTGTTTATAAGGATAGCAGCAGCCAAGACATCCAAAGAAGCATGGCAAACTCTCAAGACAGCCTATCAAGGCATGGAGAAAGTGAAGACAGCAAAACTATAGTTGTTGATGAGAGATTTTGAGAATCTATGCATGAAGGAGTTAGATAATATTGACTCATTCTTCACACAAGTGATTGGTCTGGTCACACAGATAAGGTCTCATGGAGAGATTCATGAAGAAAGGAGGATTGTGGAGAAACTATTGAGGGTCCTACCCTCAAAGTTCGATGTGATTGTCACCACCATAGAAGAGACAAAGGATCTCACAAACTTCTCAGTTGATGAACTACATGCATCACTCATAACACATGAACAGATATTGAGTAGAAATGAAAACTCATCTCTAGAACATGCCTTTAAGACTCATATGTCTTTTGGAAGAGGAAGAGGTCAAGGTAGAGGAAACAAGAGAGGAAGAGGCAGAAGCCAAAATAGAGGTGGAAGAAACAGTCCAGCAAATGCTCAAGGAAGAGGCAGCAATCCAAATCAGAACCAAGGCCAAGGTAGCAGCCAACAAAGTGGACAACATCATGCTCAAAGACAAAGGTATGAAAAATCCAATGTCCAATGTTATTATTGTAAAAAATATGGGCATTATGCAAATGAATGTAGGAAGAAGCAGCATGATATGAATAATAGATCTAGTGCAAATATCACTAGAGAAAATATCAGCCAAGATAATTTGTTGTTAGCCTGTAATATAGCTTAAGCAAAGAGTGATGATATATGGTTTCTAGACTACGGTTGCAGTAACCATATGACAGGAAACATGGCCCTGTTTTCTAAGTTAGATCAGAGTGTGAAGTCACAAGTCACACTTGGGACTGATAGCAAAGTTTTTGTTATGGGAAAAGGAGAAGTAAATATATTAACAAAGAAAGGTGAAAACGAAACCATGGAAGATGTTTATTATGTTCCTGAAATGAAATGTAACCTCTTAAGTATTGGACAGCTTGTTCAAAAGGGTTACAATGTTTTCTTTGAGAATGATGTATGCACCATCATGGATAGAAAACCCAGCAAACGATGTATTGTTGAAGTGAAGATGACAAGGAACAGGATGTTCCCTCTCAAGATAGAAGTAGATTTGAAAGATGGAGTTGAAATTGCAGCAATGACACAAGAGGCTTTCCAAAGCGAACCAAAAGATGAAAATTGGTTGTGGCACTTGAGATTTGGACATCTCAACTTTGGAGGTTTTAACTTGTTGAGTAGAAAAGGAATAGTAAGAGGATTACCATTGATAGAGAAACCAGAGAGCCTTTGTGAAGGTTGTATCTTGGGGAAACAACACAGAGAAATTTTCCCATCAGGGAAAAGCATAAGGGTAAAAGCACCCTTAGAGATTGTCCACTTAGATGTATGTGGACCGATGCAAACTCCATCACTTGCAGGAAGCCAATATATACTAACATTCATTGATGATTTCACTAGAATAACTTGGGTTTATTTCATGAAGAACAAAAGTGAAGTGTTTGAAAATTTTCGCAATTTCAAAGCACTTGTAGAAAACCAAAGTGGGCTGCATATCAAAGTTTTAAGAACTAACAGAGGAGGGGAGTATATCTCCAAAGAATTTCTACGCTTTTGTAGAGAAAATGGAATTCACAAACAGTTTACCACTAGGTACACTCCACAGCAAAATGGTGTTGCTGAAAGGAAGAATACGACAATCATGGATATGGCGAGGAGTATGTTAAAGGCAAAGCATTTGCCAAATGATTATTGGGCTGAAACTGTACACTGTGCAGCATATATTTTGAATAGGTGTCCTACAAAAGCATTCATGAACAGAGTACCGGAAGAAGCATGGAGTGGGAGAAAGCAAGGAGTCACGCACATGAAAGTTTTTGGATGTGTGGCTTATGCACACATTCCAGATCAGCTAAGGAAGAAGTTGGACAACAAAGGGGAGAAATGTATTTGCATTGGATAGAGTGATGAATCCAAAGCTTACACGTTGTATAACCCATCCACCAAGAAGTTTTTTGTGAGCAGAGATGTTCAGTTCATTGAGGAGGAAGCTTGGGATGGAAGCATAGAGAAAACAGTGAATGTTAAAAACTCTATGTCACATGATGAAGATGATGAGGACATGGCTAAAATACATCTCCAAACAACAGTACCAACACAAGGGCAGCAAGAGACACCCTTGAGGAGAAATGAAAGTGCTTCTCCAAACACATCACAAGGAGGAAATTCAAGTGCATCTTCAAGCACTTGCACACCAAATGAAAGAGGTAAGAAGTTCAGAAATTTAAGTGAAATTTATGATGAAGGTATGAATTCTTTGTTTGCTCTATATTGTCATGTTGATGATCCTATTCATTTTGCAGATGCTATTAAGGATAGGAAATGGATAGAAGCTATGGATGAGGAGATCAATGCCATAGAAAGAAACAAGACATGCAATTTAGTTGAAATACCAAAAGGAAAAGAAGTCATTGGAGTTAAATGGGTTTATAAAACCAAGAGTAATGTTGAAGGCAAAATGGAAAAACATAAGGCAAGACTTGTTGTCAAAGGATATAAGCAGCAGTATGGGAGAGACTATGAGGAAACTTTTGCACCGGTTGCTAGAATGGAAACCGTGAGAGCAGTGATGTCCATAGTAGCACAAAACAAGTGGAAAGTTTACCAAATGGACGTGAAGTCAGCATTCCTAAATGGAGTGTTGATGGAAGAGGTTTACATTGAACAACATCTAGGCTATGAAAAGAAAGGCCAAGAGCACAAAGTATGCAGATTGAAGAAAGCTCTTTATGGGCTGAAGCAAGCACTAAGAGCGTGGTACAATAGGATATATTCCTATCTACTGGAAAATGGATCTGAAAAGTGTGAGGGAGAACCACCCTCTACATCAAATAAAATTATGGTAAAATTCTAATTGTTGTGTTATATGTTGATGATGTTATTTTCACAGGTAATGATGAATATCTTATTAAAAATTTCAAAGCAGTCATGAAAGAGGAATTTAAAATGACTGACATGGGTTTGCTGAGATACTTCTTAGGAATAGAAGTAGAACAAAGTGGAAATGGGATTTTTATCTCACAAGAGAAATATGCAAATGAAGTGTTGGAAATATTTAATATGCAGGAGAGCAAGACAGCTATCACTCCCATAGTGATGGGATTAAAACTCAGCAAAGAGGACAACAACAAGGATTTTGATCCTAGTTTGTACAAGAGCATAGTTGGCAGCCTCATGTATTTGACTGCAACTAGGCCAGATATAATGTATGTTGGTAGTTTAATTTCCAGATTCATGGAGAGGCCAAAAGAAGCACATTAGCAGGAAGCAAAAATAATTCTGAGGCATGTTAAAGGCACTAAAAGGTTTGGCATTTTATATACTACTTCAGAATGTTCAGATTTAATTGGATACATTGATAGTGATTGGGGTGGAACTGTAGATGATCGAAAAGCACATCCGGTTATGTTTTCACATGGGTTCAGGAGCTATTTCATGGGCTTCTAAAAAACAACCTATTGTAGCATTGTCTACAGCAGAGGCAGAATATGTGGTAGCTACAGCAGCAGCTTGTCAAGCAGTTTGGATGAGAAGGATGTTAAGGAGCTTATGCCAAGAGCAAGTAAAAGGAACTGTGATTTTTCGTGACAATAGCTCAGCTATTGCATTATCCAAGAACTCTGTGTTTCATAAGAGAACGAAACACATTGACACAAGGTTTCATTACATCAGAGAATTGGTAAACAACGGAGAAATTGTTTTACAACATTGCAGGACTCGGGAACAGGTAGCAGACATTCTGACCAAGCCATTGGACCAGAAAAGTTTTGAATTTTTGAGGAAATGTCTCGGTATGACTGATAACCCAGTAGTTGAAATTAAAGGGGAGTGTTGAAAATATAATTCCAACTGCCACCCAGTCAAACAATATTTAATTCAGCAAAACCGCCATGACTTTATTGCACCGCTTTTCACAAGTTGGTGGTATTCTCCGAAGGTCAGCGATAGTGTACACCGATCAACACGTGGCTCAAGTACTTTTTGAAAACCATTCCCGGAGCGTAAACTTCAGTAAGAAAAGTCCATGCGATATTGTCAGCAGCCATCCGATCAATGAGGGGCACATCAATGGTTGATACAAGCCTGCATAAATGAACTTGGGTGGAGTGAAAGTTTTTGTTTTTGACTGCCCGGTTTAATAGTAAAATAATTAATGAATTTACTCGGTCAGTAAAGGTTGGTAAAACTTTAATTTTAATATTTGTTTAATTCACGAGAAGTGTGGGCATAGGTAAATGTTTCTAATTTTAATGTTTTTAATTTAAGGGTGTAGTTCTAGTTTTTACGGCACAAGTAAAAACATATGTTATGTTATGTTTTTTTTTAATTGCATATGAAATGTAATGTGAAGAACACGCACAGTGCGAAGAAAAAAAAGGAACAGGGCAGCGTGGAATCACAATTTTTTTATGGAGAATGAAAACCAATAGGCTCAGCAGTGTGAGGGTAATGTTTTTTTAATATGGAATGTAATGCATTGTAATGCATAGAGGGTGAATGGGCATTGAAATGTAAAAAGTTTTTACAACAGTGAATGAGATGTTTACACAGAAGTGTAAAAATATTTGCAGCAAAGACGGAGTAAATTTCCTTTTGGAAATGGTGAATCCTTCTGTTAAGAAGGAAGATGTTTTGTAATAGTAGTTTGTTTTATTAATAAATACAAAGTGTTATCTGTGTATGTGTGAACTCTACTCTTCAACAAACAAATTTTTAATTTCCTAAAGCATTGTTCTCTATTCAGTTTTGTTTAGAATCAACAGAAATTCCCAACATTGTGAAAGCCCAATTGAATAATCCAACCGGAAGGTTGTCCCACACAAGTCTAAAGAGTCTGACAGGAAGAGGAAATCTATCTTCAAATGGTCCAAATTCCAGAAAGTATGTAGATATCTTGACACATGTCCTATTGATGTCTGAATCACCAGCTCAAAAATGCACTCATTACTCATCCTCCATAATCGCTAGAAGATAAAGAAAGGAAAATGTATATATGGTTTATTGTTTATAATCCATTGTTTTAGGCTTGTGACCACATCAGATCTATCATAATCTGCTCAAAGATTCAACCTACTGATCACTCTCATCAAGACCGAGACTGTGAAAGGGCATTGGATAAACATATGGGATATCCTTGCATAGGAGGCATCTACCTGGACTCGAAAATCCTTTTTTAGGAGGTGTTGACAAAGCATTTTAACTCCAATGGGATTTGCCATTTCCAAGACTTATATAACCAACAATGCAGTGGGGAGGTGCTATCATCCTATTTTATAATGGAATATGCTTCATATGCCTTAATATGTCCATTACAAAGGCCACCATTCCTGCATATTGTAGCTTTAATATATATTCATTCCATTCAGTCGCCAGGTGTCCTGGAATGCCTAATATCACAGCATCCTTCCAAATTGTGTAACGTGAGTCCAGTCCAGCTTGGTATGCAATATCCCTTATGCCATGTAATCCCTTTTCTTGAAGGAGATTAATCAGATTCAGAGATAAAGAGTGATTACTAGATACTCCCAATATGGATTCCAATCCAATTTTTGTGTTGGACCCATTGTCGATCTTCCATTTTAGGTAACCTAGTAGCCAAGGCTTCATATCTGTGAACTCCAAACTTCAGAGTTATTTCTTGATTCAGGAGCACCCTCTCGGATCCAGCCACATAAGTCCTTCCTATTAAGGTATTTGTGTTTAATAATTTTGTGCCATAATCCCACCCTCGACACCACCATTTAGAGGATTTTTAGTAGAAGGCCTGAATGAAATCTTTGGTATCTTTGAATCCCCAACCTCCTTCCTCAACCTTGTGAGCCAGCTCCTCCCTGCAAACAACATGATGAGCTTTTTTTGCTTTGTACCTATGCCTGCCCAAAAAAATTTAATTTTGATAGAGTTAATCCGATTAATAATACCCTTGGGTAATTTGTATATATGCATCCAATAAATTGGATACTCTGCCGGATAGATTTAATCATTATGAGTCTCCCTCCCAGTGAAAGCCACTTTTGCGACCACAATTGGAGTCGCTTCTTAAATTTCTAGAGTAGACATTCCCAGCCTTTGTTATGATATCCATTAGGCTTTAAGAAAAATCCTACGTATGATATCCACCAAATAATTTATCGATTAGTCCTCCGGATCAGAAGAATCAGCGTCGACTTAATCTTATTCATTATCAAACCCGTGACGGCTCCAAATGAATATAGAATATCAAATAAAACCTTCCATTCACTGAAGACAGCTTTCCCCATCACAAGCACATAGTGTGTACATGTTCTTGAGTTATGGCCACCGAATCTTGGATCCGTCGTTGTGCACGAAATCTAATCGTTCCGCAGAAGTGAATTCAAATTTACAGGTTATGGTTACTTAAGTTATTTTCCATGGTTAAAATATGTTCTTGTCTTCATTTATGTTAACTACAAATTTCAAATGATATTACAAAAGGAAAAGATTCCGAGACATGATATTTTCATATGTTTTATTTACAATGTAAATAAACATAAAAAAACCTTCTAATTAACAAAGAAAATAGAAATTGAACAATCTTAAATGTATGAGAGAAAAATAACAAAAAAAAGTCTAAAGTCAGAACATCGTCATTTTCTAAAAATCATGAGAATCTCATCAATTAGGTTATCTTCTTTTCAAAAAGGAGGAAAACATTGACAGTGTATAACCATGGGACAAACTTCATTTCATTATGTTTTCTTAAATTATTCCCGATTAACAATCATTGCATAGATTATTCCCGATTAACCATTATTGCAAAATATCATTTGAACCAAACATTTGAAAAGAAAATCTGTATATAATTTCATCTGATAGTCAAAAGGTTTAGGTGAGACTGTAAAAGAAATTGTTTAACTAATTTTATTGTGAGTAACACAATTAATAATCAGTAAAGGGAAACTGTAAGGAAATTCTACTATGAATATATTCTAATAATGTTTCATATTCAATTTAACCGTGAGAGTATCACTTCATAACTACATTATTATAGAAATAATAAATTATAAAAATAAAAACTAAAAGATTAAAGAAAATAAAGCAAAGTACTTCTAAACTTATTCTATCCTAAATTGTTTATAAAAAAACTACATGCAAGTATAATGACAATGTAACCATCCAAATAATTTTGAATCTACTATTAAATAAGAAACATAAAGTGGAATATGCTTCCATGAATTGTAGAAATAATTAAAATATTTGAAATTCTCTATACAACATATGTGGGATAGTTTTTTTAAAATCCACTAGTAACCTTTTCCAATAAGAAATATATAACCATATTCCAATTTTATCATAATTCTCAAAATTAATAATATAGAATTGATAAATAGATTTAATGGAAAGAACATTCATGATGCATATTATGAATGAAAAGTGCTCAGAATTTCACCTTGAATGCATGCCTCATCGTTGCAAATGTTATTTGATTATGACAATTGAATATAATAATGATGATTTTCCTTAATCATTGATTGTGAGCAAAATAACTCATTGCCTTGTAATTGATGTTTTCATTTTGAATGCATGCTTCAACGTTATAAATGTTATTTTATTATGAGAATTGAATATAATAATGAGGATTTTCTTTAATCATTGATTGTGAGTAAAATAACTTATTGCCTTGTAATTGATGTTTTCATTGTCTAGGAGCTTGAGAAGATCATAATACTCAAATTGTACAACATTAAATTGATCTATCCTTAAAAATAAAGTGTTATAAAAACTAATGGGGTTAGATAATTATTCATAAAAACAAATAAGGGTTTTCATCTTTCACATCATGGTAATGTAGGAATTTAGAAAAGATATACTTTTACGAATATTTATTACATTTTCCCATTTAAAAGGTTGACAAGGGAGATACTAAAATAACTTCAAGACCATCATCTCATATGTTTCATTCCCAATGTGTAGTGTAGATTATTGACAATTAACTTTTCATAAAGAACTTATTATGGAGACAACACTCCAGTAGGATTAGTTATAACAATTTGCACAAGAAGCATTAAGCATATCAAGATATAAATAATAAGTATCAGAAATGAAAGAATGAAGAGCTTCACTACAAGAAGTATATACAAAAGAGATATTCTCTCTCAAATCTTTATGAGTTAATGATGAATTATTTAATAGCTCTGATTTGTGAAGTATATTAACATTATCAACCTTACCAAAATCAGCATTATCTTCTTCTAAGCAAGAATAAAATCTTTAATACCATGTGTATCTAAAGAAGCTTCTTTTGCTAACTAAATATTGTTTCCCTCATGCTCTTTCAATACATTAGAACTCAAATTTCTAAATCAAGTTTGTGTTCAAAAATAATAAAAAATCATTGAAGCATATCATACAAATTTTTAAAATGAGAGAGTTCAAGAATCCTTTCGATAAAACAATCATTGCACCAATCCAAAAGTTTAACATCAACTTATTCTTCTTCATTTTCTGAAATATAGTGTTGATCACAAAAGATGGATTATCCCTCAAAATTGTCTAAATTGATAGTCAAATTTTCAAGAAATATACATCTTTCTCCATCCTTGGGTAGATATTGTTTTCCTTCCAAACTACATATCAAATTAGTACATGCATGTGTTTAATTGATTTATTTCAGGTAATCTTTTTCTCCATAGTATCCAATAGATTTAAGTGGAGTTAAAACCTTCATCTCATTTTCAAGTCTCTATTTCAATACTTCTAATCACATGAAAATTTGTCCATAACGGAATGTTAATGTAAAGATTATAAAAGTCATTATATGGACTATAATCAAAAAACAACTTTGGATACAAGAAATAAAAGCTTTTATAGAAGAAATGATTAAATGTTTCATGTTTGTTTAAGAGATCTCCACTAACTTGTAATAAAGCATCTTTCATAATGTTGTTTCAAAAAACATGAGCAAATGATAAATATTGTGTAGATTTTTTATAGTTGAAGAAGAATTAATATCATCATAATCACATAATGATACAAGGTGTCAAAAAGTGTTAGTGCAACCCCAAATTTTCCTAAACATCAAACCATTATAAAACGCTTTGAATCCCCTATGACATAGGGTCATGCAATGATCAAAGTAGCACTAGAAGGTGCTGGAGATTACAACATTTGACTCATTACAACTAGAATCATAAACATGTGAGGCCAATTTTGGAATTACATAAACAAGCTTAAGTCTTTAGGAATATCAATGATCCAATTGGATATTGATGGCCATCTACCTCTTCCATTGAATCGACATGATTTTACTCCTTAACACTTTTTGTTATGAATTTTGGGTCATAAGCTTCTAGGGTCATTTTGAAGCTCTAAACAATGCTTTTTAGTGTTTGGGGGGCCTACAGTTACCATGTTATGCCTAGGCCCTACAAAGAATTGTACTTCTCTATGATATCCTTCCAACAAACTACTTGATGTCCCAAATGGAGTTGTATCCAAAAGTTGCAGCCCTGGGAAGTTGAAAAATCAACCAACCAACTTGTGACCCACAAACCTTTTAGTGCTTTGCCTCCTAGGGTTAGGGTTTTAGAACTTAAGGTTTCTTCCTTCATGTTAAAATGTCACTCTCTCTCCCTCTTTTAATAGCCTTTTGCAAAGCAGTGTAGCCACTACCTCTACCACTTCAAAGGTAAGCTACCATGATCCTAGCCAACTTGTGTTCTATAGTATTTTATTATTTTATTCAATAATAGAAATTGTGTTTTCATTATTAATGTAATATCTACTATATTTCTCTCCATGTCGATTCCATTTACTTTCTTGCCTTTCATCTTGTTCCTTATAAAACCCAGATCAATTGATATGACAAGTCTCATCACACTACTATTTAATATGGGAGTGTGAAAACAATAAAGAAAATACCAAACAAATCACATATTAATGCAATAACAAAGGTCATGAAACTTAGCCATAAGAAGGCTACCTAAAAGGCTTCCTACCGGTAAATAAACCACAAAATCTAATATGCAAGTACCACATAACAACAACGTTAAATGAATTATATGACTACTCATGTCTACAATTATACTCTCTAATGACTCACTAAAAATTAGAACTAAAGAGTGTTATCATGAACCAATCTGACCACATAACCATACAATTAGAGAGAATAGAAAAGGAAAATCTACTTCTCAAACTAGTTGGTAATTGTTGTGACAATTTAGGCTTAACATGTCCATCATACAATGCAAGAAGGTCTTTTTTAAAAATAATTGAAACACTGTTCAATTCACATAATTGTGAAGTTTTGAGAATGAAGATTTTGTGCTATTGGACAATGTATTATCATGTTTATTCGTAAAGGGAGGCCTTAAGATTGTGAAAAATAAAGTCAATATATAGTAGGTAATGGGGATGCACTCGAAGTGGATATTTGGTGTGGGAGGTTTTTTTAGATAGTGGGGGTATAAAAATACTATTTGGTAAAAAATAAAGATACCTAGTAAAAATATGTTTCTTTTAATTAGAATGTTGTGTTGGGAAGGGAGTTCAACAAAAATATTTTGGGATGGAATTATCAATATCTAGTGAAAATAAAGTTATTCTTTAATATCCCCAGAGCAAGTGTTATGTCATAGATTCATTGAGTATAGGCCCCATATTTTTGAGAAACTTCTAAGTCTACTTTAATATTTTCTAGTTTCTTTTTATGGGGTCTTTAACGGTATGAATCCATAACTAAACAATGTAAAATAGGTTTCCACTTATGATTTTTATTATTTAAAACTTAAGCTGATGTTAGGAAAGGATCTTTCCTATTGTTATCTCGCTCGAGGAAGAGATACTCAATGCATCTAGCCCAAGTATGACATCTTCACCAAACCATAAACTATAAGGTAAATATCATCACTAACTTTGAGAAATTAGTATAAAAATTAGAAACAACTAAAAAATAAATGTGTTTAATTTTATCAAAAGCAAATCATAGCATATAACTATTACCATTAGGGAAAATATTTGGTGATAGTCAATGATCACTATCATTATTTTAATGGATTGTTTTCTAACAGTGATTGGGGGACATCGCCAATTTTAATCACAAAAATAATATAGTTTTGGGCTTACATCAAATATTGTTGCTAATTTATTTTTGAAACATGACTTGGTTATGTTCCTAAAATCCCTGCTATTATTTTAGTTGTCGAAGCCACTTATGACAACAATCCTTTGAGTCATTACAAAATCTACTCAAAGCAATGGTTCATTCATGAAGTTCACCATAACTGACTTTGATGATGACCATTAAAGGCTTGTCATCCATGTTAGTGTTGATGGTAGTGACAAAGTGTCTTTCAACCTTCACTTTCTTTCTTTGAATGAAAGAAATTACAAATTCTTTCGTACCACAACGCTTTAAGTATTGTGCTCAATTTCCTCATTATATAGCTTATGAAAGAATCATTTTAATTTATGCATTATTAGCGAGTGTAGATCCATCATATTTCTAGTTGTATTAAGAAGTAAAAGGGATAAGAAAAAGTAGATGCAAATTTCTCGATGCCAAAAAGATCTCAAGTTAAGACAACTCTAGGTTGGTGTGTGTGCGCACACACTTAGCTATAGGTCCAAGAGTTGGCTCAATTATATGGACCATCCTTTGAGGACATGTTGTCAATTAGCAAGTTAAAGGTCAAAAGTTTGAATCTACTCAAGTCCCTCAAGGTTACCATCCACTATTATGGTTTGTTATTGAGCCACCTTCCAATTAGATCCTATGGAGAAAATAAGTGATCTTATGAAATTTTCCTTAGAAAAAATATGTTAAACATGTTTTTACATAAACATTACACATGTCCCTTGCACTAGGCTATAAAATGTGAATGGTTGGGTCTTCTTGATGTAATGATCTCTATATTTACAAAAAAAATAAAAATGTGATGCTTATTAATCCCCATCACCCATATATTAGTGACAAACATGTTTTAAAGTCCAATATATTAGTGATAGACATGTTTTAACACTTTACAGGTTTGATTTGAATTATTTACCTTTAATCTCTTTACACATAAAAATATTGATACGTAAATGCTTTGTCTCCTCATATTTCTAAAGTGAAATTTTCCGAGAGTGGTTCCTCAATTCTAAAACGATTTTTTGCTAGTGTTTTCAATATAAGTTAGAGAGTTATAATAAATGCAAAGAAAGGTTAGGAAATATTACTTAAGGGAGCTTCATAGAAATAGTCCAAAGAGGATCAAATAGATTCCAATAGAGCCCAAGGCTTCATTCAAAGTCTAAATTTTCCAGAGAACCATCAACTAGAGTTGAGGATCTTATATCTATTTTCTATTTTTGGCAACAAGCTCGATATAAGCTTCTTCCTCAAAAGCTGAAAAAGAAATCCATTGATGTAAGTATGTAACTTGGGGCAGAGACCATCGAATCTACGAAACAACCCCCTATCTTTATAGCATGTCAATTACTCTACCTTATCTATAGCAATGGATAGAACCAGAGTTTCATTGACCATGTGAAGTTGAGGGGCAGAGTCTATCAGGTTGTCATTTGACATTATTTTTCCCAGAAAAATACCTTTGAAATAAATTTTTGAGGTCTCGAGTGGTGGGAGCAAGTTTGTTGCAACAGTAACTGAGGCATCTTTGGATGATGTTGGAGCTGCAAGCATATTCTAGGAACTGAGGCATCTTTGGATGATGTTGGAGCTGCAAGCATATTCTAGGAATAAAGAGAGGAGGCCGATTCTACCATGATTACAAGGTGATGTGTAGGATTGCAGGAGCTAGTGTGGTGGAGGAGAGGGTTTACTATGAGAGCCCTGCATTAAAGCTGAATTTGTCATTCTCTGCATTAAAGTTGAAGTTTTCCATTCTCTACACTGGCCAGCTGATAAGGCAAACTCTAGCGGCCACGCTTCGACTAGTTTGGCCCATTTTACAAAATTTACGATTAATCTAGCTAAAAGAATTTGATATACAACCATGTATTATAACTTAACAATACATTTTGCTTCTGAATAATTTGATAATAATTCATTTTGTTTCCAGATGCATTCAGCACATAAACACGAGCAAATCAATTGTTAAAATCTAACCATTGTGAAAGGGTTAGCAGCAGTTATGAAATTTCTTGGGAAAATAGGTTGCTAGGGGGTGATTTGTTTGTCAAATATAATTTTAAATTATATATGATCATTAAAATTTAAAATTATAGAAAAAAGCCAAAAAGATGTGAAAATGGTCAAATTGATAAGTCTGTTTCGAAATTCCAAACCTAAATATAATGAGTAAGTATGTTTCGAAATTCCAAACCTAATTAGTAGTTATGGAAACATAAAACATGCCTGGGAAAATGAAAAGTTGAGACATTCCTCAGTAAAGGAAGCATAGAATGAAAGTGCACACACTTTCATTAGGCATCCATTCGATAAATACACTATCATCAAACAATAAATACTTGGTTCACAGAATCTCTAAAAAATTACCCTGATAAATACTCTATCAACCAATAATAAATAATAAATACTAGGGTTTACGAATCTCTAAAATAACCTGAATAAAAGTGTTGAGTTTTAAGTAATTGCCTGAGCATAAATTTTTCCCATTCTACTTTCTGTTCCTGGATCTCTCTAAAACAACCCTAATAAAAGAATTCACTCTTTATTAAATGACATAGCATCAGTTTTTTTCCATCGTAGACATTTTCCACGTCGTAGCTGTCACATTGAATAAACCAGAAGATTCACTTTTAAACTTCGCAGAGTGGAGGGCTGGAACTGCAAATATTTTGAAGTATAAAGAAATCAGATCACCATTCAAAACATTTAAGTGGATGTTTGTGCATAAACCATTCAATAAAGCATGAACGCACAGAGCTGCAACTTACCAACAGGAAGTTTCTGGGTATTAGTCTCCTCGTTAGATGGTGTTTTTATGAGATCCATATATATTGCTGGGTTGGTTATGGTTGGCTTCTCCCGGGGAAGGTTATGTTGATGAAGCTATTGTTCGTTACTGGTTTCTTATGTGGGCATTTAATGACTCAGACTAGATGTGACACAGACACAAACCAAAAACTTGTTACTACCAATAGGTATGTTTCTTTCCTACCTATACAAAATACTGTTGTGGTATGATTTATATAGTCACTAGTTAAATATTGGTTAGAAGCGTTATTGTTTGTGGTTGTCATGCATTTGGTGCTTTCATTCGGAAGGTAACAGGGGTTATATGTGTTTTAGTAGGAGCTGCTAATGATATCTGATGCACCTGGTTTGCGAGTGTCGGTGTCATATTCATTACTTTAGTTTTTGGTTTTTGTCTTGTTTTGGGAATGTTCATTGACTCTGTATGTGCGTAATGTGGTCGGAGTTGATTCACATAGTGCTATTATTTGCTATCTCCATTTATATTTTATTCTGTATAATCACTACTCATTTCTCATTCACTTATAGGTGTTCTCATGCGACCAGGCATTGAGTCTTTTATTTTCCCTAGTATACCTACCTCTCTCGCAGGTTTTTCTGGTCTGGATTCAAGTGGGTATCTGCCCTGCCCACAGCTCAACAATCCTTTTTATACCTCTCAAGCATGTACACAATTTAGATTTCGTATGGGGAATATATGGTGGACTTGTAGGGTTGTTTTTGGCTTTACTGTTGTGATGGAGTTTAGCATTTCCTAACTATAAGTTGATTGTTTTGGGATCTCTGGTACATTTCTCCCATTGATGGGTAGTAGCACTTGGCTTTGGACGCATTGTGTTTTCCAGCTAATTTTTTCAAGTACTTTCTCTGTTTATCATATTTCGGGGCGGTAGGTGGCCTTTTCTTATCACAATCAATATGACACATGCCATATATCTCCTGCCATATCTCGGATTTGCCTTTTATATTCTGTGGGTTATCTGGGTTTTCTACCTTTCCTAATATGGATTTATTATTGTCTCAAATTCCCCTTATTACCATTCTTGGGAATTGGTTTTGTCGGCATTCCCATTAGGGGGATTATTCCCTTTCTGAGCCTATCTCTTAATGTTAGTGTAATATTTCAAGTTGTACTAGGATGAGTCATTTACTTTAATTTTTTCAACACACAGTCCTAACTACAGTACCTACCATCTGTCTTTTATATTCACCTGGCACACTTGGCTACTTGGCGTGGTTGTCCGACTTTGGGGGTGTATTTATTGTGGGGTATTTGTTTTGGGTGGTACGGACATATTAGTCTCTGACACATTAGTGCAAGAGGCATTCATAAAAGCCACTATGGAGGCTTAGTCACACAAATATAGCGGTCATGTTGGTGGTCATTGTAGTGGCACACAACCACTTGATGGCTGGCACACCATTTTTGGCGATGTGTCTGTGTCAGGGGGTGATCATGCATCCTTGGATCTGCAGGGTGGCGATCATGCATGACATGAACAACAATCTAGTCACCGGGTTCGCTCTATCAGAACTACGTCTCTGCCACCTAGACTGGTTTTTGAGTATGACAAGTTGAGTGACCGTATTACCAACTTGCAAAAACAAGCTCTTGTGGGGCATTAGCATTTTTTGATAAAAGTGACCCTAATATGAGAACTTGGATTGAGCAAAAATGGAAGACCATGTTGGGCTATATGGTGATGGTTGTGAGGCTGCTTCAAGGCTAGTACAGCTTCCATTTCCTACATCAGGAAGACCTGCTAAAGATTAAGTCTATCTCATGGATTGACGGACATAGTTTCCTCAAACTTCGTTCCTGGTTCATTGGGTTCAATTCCCTCAATAACACCCCGCAGAATAAATTAATTTGGGTGAAGTTTCCAGGATTTCCTATCGAACTTTGGACAAAGCAGGCTTTGGAGGATATTGGTAACACAATCGAGAAATTCAAATATGTTGATCCTTGGTGCTTGGGGGCCCCTGATAAACGGGTCGCATGGATTTTAATTGAAAAAGAATATCAGGTGGAGGGGGTTTCCCGGATCATATAGGATTGAACTGGGGGGAGACAAACCTCACTTAGAGGTTGGGCTATTGGGGTGTTCCTTTCCATTGTTCTTTATACCATCATACGAGTCAGATTGTGGCAAATTGGCCCCGGCACAAGGATAGTCGGAATTATGCATGGAACTATATGGGAGTGCAGAACAAGTTTCAATAGGATGTTGCATATTATTGGGGTCAAAATACTCGTCGACAGTTAGATACATATCATGGAACTCATATTCTACACTATTCTGTTCACAGATCTTCACGTGATGGTATTTCCCTTGTCAACATTCCATCATCAACTTTTTCATCCGAGAAATCTGATCCACCTGCAATTTGTCATTGTTCTCTTGGTCATTTCACTCCCAAGTTATATCCGGCACATGATGTACCATCCACTTCATTTGTTAACCATATCCCATCTCCCTGCCGTGTTCCTAAATCATAGGGCCCTGGACTTAGTAGTAGCCCTCCTAATACGACGCAGACATCACCTAACAACTTTATGGGTAGTGATTTGGAATCATTACTAAATAGGAAAACCCTTAATCTTCTGTCTCTTACTCTCCATAAGCCTCTTAGCATTGCTTCCCCCCATATCAGCCCCACCTCGGCAGGGAACATTATTGTCCGATGTAAAGGGAACCATGGAAGCCAACATTTTAGGGGTCGTGCCAGACATAATTCTTCCCATTCCCCTATTGATAATTTTCTTGTCGACATTCCCATTGCTAATATCGCATCAACTCGGGCCCTTGGAGCACGGATGCTCGCACGGGATTCGCCATGACTGTTATACTATAACATAACATCCGGGGATTGGGAACCCCCTCAAAATTCCTAGCTCTCAAGCAATTATTTCTCTTTGTACATCCCTCTGTCATTTTATTACAAGAAACCATGCATTCGGTTTCTAATGTTGTTGTATATTTCTGGAAAATGTTTCTGAATTGGTACATTACTGTTACGACTGCAACTAGACAATGTGGTGGACTTGTGGTTTTACGGGATCCACTTTGGGTTCGAGCTACTGCTTTTTCTTGCTCTGCTGGAATCATGATAGAGGCATATTTCCATCGGCAACTGGACCGCATTCATATTTTGAACCTATATGGCCCATATAGGAACGAGATGGTATTCTAGCAGGCACTGTTTGATTATGGGATTATGAACCTCGTTTCTCTTACTGTCATGAGGGATTTTAACTGTACTATTGGACTAGATGATATATGGGGGCGGACTAGAAAAGTGGATTCAATTGCGGGTATGATCCGTGAGGAAATTATTGAACATAACTTCATTGATATTTTCCCATCAATGGTTATCCCTACTTGGGATAACGATAGAAAAGGGGAGGCATACATTGCGAAAAGGCTGGACCACTTCATACTACATGAGACTTTTGTGGATCGTCTCGGTAATGTATATTCAAATGTCATAAGTAATTTTCTCTCTAATCATCAACCTATTGTTCTGCATTGGAGGGTGGGGATTCATAGGTATGGCATGCCATTTAAATTCAACCATACTTGGTTTGATGATCAAGAGTTTAATGATTTTGTTCACATGATATGGGCTCGGTCCCTCATATTGGGGCTTCCCCTATGGAACACATTTTGGCTAAGCTAGATGTTCTTAGACGGAACGTAAAAATTTGGCAAAGGAAAAATGCCCTGGCTCAACAGAAGGATCTTAAGGATATTCAATGTGAACTAGATTCCTTACTGCCTCGGATGTCCTCACATTCACTTCATGAGGATATCAGGTCTCGTATATATGCACTGGAGATAAAAAAAAGGATATCCTTTTTGCTATTGAAGCCTCTTCGTGTTTGAAGAGTCGGGTAATTTGGATAAAGGAAGGAGACAGTAATACTAAGTTTTTTCATCGATATTGGAACCATCGGCACAATACTAACTCTATTTGGGAAATATATGATGTGGAGGGCAAGTGCTTTTAGACACAGGAAGACATTAGTGGTGTTGTTGTTGCACATTTTCAAAATGCATATGAGCGTAAAGGAGCTCCTGATGGGGGTGATTTGTTATGGGTTGTAGAACTTTATCCAACTATGTTTGAAGCCAAGGACAATGAAAACTTTTTTAAAGAGGTCAATGAAGAAGAAATTCTAGAGGTACTAAAATCCTTTAAATGGGACAAAAGTCTAGGCCCTGATGGGTGGTCAGTTGAGATCTTTATCTACTTCTTTGAAATATTTAAAAACGAGCTCTTGAAGATGGTAGAGGAATCAAGAAATAGGGGTGATATTCACCAGCGCATAAAGTCAATCTACATCACTCTTATTCCTAAAAAAAATCTCCATCTTCGACATTTAGTGATTTCAAACCGATATCGATTTGTAATCTTATTTATAAGATCATCTCCAAAATATAGTTTTCTGATTCAGGGGCACTTTGTCAAAGTTTTATAACTCCAGAACAATTTGGGTTTTTACCGGATAGGCAAATACATGATATTGTTGCCATTGCACAAGAGTGTATGCATTCTATTCACACTAAGCACATAAATGCTGGTATCATGAAAGTGGATTTGCAAAAAGCGTATGACTGCGTTGATTGGGGTTACTTGAGAATGGTCTCGTTCAAAATTGGTTTGTTAATTGAGTCATGGCTTCTGTCTTGAATATAAACTATGTAGTAATTATAAATGGACTTCCTACTCATTTTTCCAGGCTAGACGAGGATTGCGTCAAGGTTGCTCTTTATCTCCCCTATTGTTCATATTAGCTATGGATGGACTTAGTTTACAGATTAAAAGAGTGGTGGAGGAAGAACACATTCGGGCACTGGTAATGGGTATAAATATCAAAATCTCCCATAGTTTTTGTGTAGATGATGTGCTTGTTATGGCAATGTTAAATCATTTTACTTGGCTGCATCTTTTCCATATATTTAACAAATTTTCTATTACAACTAGATTGAGTACGAATCTGCACAAATCTATTGTATATCATGATTTTGGCGATATGGAGGTCATTGAGAATATCAAGAATCTATTTGGAATTTAAGCGGAACAAATGTTGCTTGGTATACAATATCTTGGATACTGCATAAAACCAAATTGCTACAAAAACTCTGATTTGAAGCGGAACAAATATTGATTTGAAGCGGAACAAATATTGCATGGTATACAATATCTTGGATACTACATAAAACCAAATTGCTACAAAAAAATCTGATTGGCAATGGTTGGTTGATCGATTTTTCAAACAGGTTATTGGATGGGAATTCAGTTGCCTGTCTCTTGGGGGTGTGTGATTTTCACGCAAACTGTACTTGCTCAACTTGGGGTCTTCTAGGCACACTTATATCAAATCCCAAAGGCAATTATAAAAAACATTAATCGTAACATCGCCAAGTTTATATGGATCGGGAGCAATGATCACCACAAAATCCATTTAACTAAAATGTCGCATATTGCTCATCCAAGAAATAAGGGGGATGAGGTATTATGAACTTAAATATTTTCGGATTAATCATTTAGAGATAAAGAATGATTACTATATACTCCCGATATGGATTCCAATCCAATTTGAGTGTTGGACCCATTGTCGATCTTCCATTTTAGGTAACCTAGTATCCAAGGCTTCGTATGTGTGAACTCCATATTTCATAGTTATTTCTTGATCCAGCCACACAGGTCCTTCCTATTATGGTATTCGTGTTTAATTATTTTGTGCCATAATCCCACCCTCGACACCACCCTCTAGATATTTTTTTAGTAGAAGGGCCTGAATGAAATCTTTTGTATCTTTGAATCCCCAACCTCCTTCTTCAACCTTGTGAGCCAACTTCTCCCTCCAAGCAAGATCATGAGATTTTGCTTTGTACCTATGCCCACCCAAAGAAAATTCATAATGATAGAGTTAATCTGATTAATAATACCCTTGATTAATTTGTATATTTGCATCCAATAAATTGGATACTCTGCAGGACAAATTTAATCATTATGAGTCTCCCTCCCAGTGAAAGCCACTTGTGCGACCATAATTGGAGTTGCTTCTTAAATTTCTAGAGTAGACAGTCCTAGTCTTTTTTATGATATCCATTTGGCTTTAAGAAAAAGCCTACATATTTGAAGCCCCCCTCTAGTGAGATGGATTGCGCACCAAATAACTTATCTATCTCCTTTATCGATTAGTCCTACGGATCCGAATAAATTACCGTCGACTTAATCTTATTAATTATCAAACCGGTGACAGCTCCAAATGAATATAGAATATCAAACAAAACCTTTCATTCACTGAAGACAGCTTTCCCCATCACAAGCACATCGTCAACAAACATCAAATGGGCAAGGGTAATGTTAGGAGGCAATCCGCATCCAGATATACCACCACTTGAGAAAGCATTTGAAGTTCTTCCGCTAAGACCATTGATAGTTGACAAGAATAATAGTGGAGACATGGCACAACCTTGTCTAATAACCTGGGAAGCTTTGAAAAATTCAAAGGGAAGTTCATTAATGATGATAGCAAAATTGACAGACGATATACAAGCCATGAGCCAAAACCGATCTTGATTAAAACCATAGGTTTAGGTATTCCCAATCTACACAATCAAAGGCTCTAATGAGATCAATCCTCATTAAACAAGCATTAATGTGTCGGGACTTGATAGAGTGTACACGTTCTTGAGTTATGGCCACCGAATCATGGATTTGTCGTTGTGCAAGATATCTAAATTGTTCCGCAGAAATGAATTTAAATTTATAGGTTATGGTTACTTAAGTTATTTTCCATAATTAAAATATGTTCTTGCCTTCATTTATGTTAACTACAAATTTTAAATGATATTACAAAAGGAAAAGATTCCAAGACATGATATTTTCATATGTTTTATTTACAAGGTATATATATATATATATATATATAACTTATAATTAACAAAGAAAAATAAAATTTGAACAATCTTAAATGTATGAGAGAAAAAATAACAAAAATTTCTAAACTCAGAACATCATCATTTTCTAAAAATCATGAGAACCTCATCACTTAGGTTATCTTCTTTTAAAAAAACAGGAAAACATTGATAGTGTACAACCATGGGAAAAACTTCATTTCATTATGTTTTCTTAGATTATTCGAGATTCACAATCATTGCAAAATCAAGTGAACCAAACATTTGAAAAGAAAATATGTATATAATTTTATTTGATAGTCCGAAGGTTTAGGTGAGACTAGAAAATAAATTGTTGAACTAATTTTATTGTGAGTAACACAATTAATAAGCAAAAAAGGGAAACGATGAGGAAATTCTTCCATGAATGTATTCTAATAATGTTTCATCTTCAATTTGACCGGAAGCGTATCACTTCATAACTACATTATTAGAGAAAAAAATAAATTATAAAAGAAATAAATGAAAGATAAGAAAAGAAAAGTAAAGTACTTCTAAACCTATTTTATGCTACATTGTTTATAAAAAACTACATGAAAGCATAATGCCAATGTAACCATTTAAGTAATTTTGAGTCTACAATTACATGCTTATAAAAAATAAGAAACATAAAGTGGAATATTCTTCCATGAATTGTAGAAACAATTAAAATAGTTTAACTTCTCTATACAACATATGTAGGATAGTTCTTTTAAAATCCACTAGTAACCTTTTCCAATAAGAAATATATAACCATATTCCAAATCTAACATAATTCTCAAAGTTAATGATATAGAATTATAAAGAGATTTAATGGAAAGAACATTCATGATGCATATTAGGAATGAAAAGTGATCAAAATTTCACCTTCAATGCATGCCTCATTGTTACCAATGTTATTAGTCCCTGCCTTCTGCAAGACTATAGTGATCGTTCGATCGTTGACCTTCAATTAATTCATCTTTTGACCGAAATTTTTTTCTGCCTACTTAAATTTAACCAAAGTTTGATATTTATAATTTCGCTCAATTCAATTTTAACGAAAGTTTTTGGGCGATAAAATATTCCACCCGTTATTGCAAACTTCACGTGCCCCGATGTAGTAAGGTTGCAACAATTTTATTTTATCCAAAGTGGGTTATGGCAAGGTTTTCTAATATGCAGCAATTTTATTTTATCCAAAGTAAAGTTGTGGCAAGGTTTTCTAATATCTAAAGTCAAGTTTTATCTTGGAAAGGTTTTTTATATCTAATGGCAAGGTTTTCTAATATGCAACAATTTTAAAGTTTTATCTTTGGAAAGGTTTTTTATATCTAATCTTTTTTATCTTGGAAAGGTTTGTTATATCTAATCTTTTTAGAACAAAGGCAATTTATTTATATACAAATTTACTGCCAGATGGTTCTTTGCATGGCTATTTCTATGCATGGCTATTTCTATATTTATTTAAGAACCCTTACGTGTAACCCATGAAGAAGAGCATAAGAGTAGTTAAGTGTTGAGTTTCTTTTCCTGCAACTCAAATCAATTCAAATCAATTCATAATAGAAAGAAAAAAAAAACCCCTTTGTTGATAAACAATTTGGAAGAGATTTCCTAAAGAGTTTTTGTGGAGACCATCATTAGCACAACACTGTGCATCATCAGCACCACAGCACAACACTGTGCGTCATCAGCGCCACAGCATGGCATTTAAGAATTTTGAACCACAACACTGTGCATCATGAGCACCACAGCACAATACTGTGCGTCATCAGCACCACAACATGGCATTTAAGAATTTTTGAAGCAACTCTTTCTCTGGTATGCTTTCTGCAAGCTTGAGCTTTCTGCAACCTTGAATGATATATATTAGATATATTCTGCACAACCAGTAAAAAAATATCTCAAAAAAATATCTCAAGTACGATTTCTAGTAATATTTCTGGAACCTTGAGCAATATATAATGAATATACCGATACAAAGAGAAAATATATCTAGAAAGTGTAATAGATAGATTCCACTTGATGCAATAGATTCCAAGTTACAAGTTGTTGTTTCTGTTTTATTTTCTCTTACATCTATACTGCAGTAAGAAAATAATAGGAAATTTTTGTGCACCATGAAGAGATTAATGATTTGGCCTTGAATTGTATCTACATCTGCAGCACTTACAAGTTTTGAATGAATCACCATCTGCCTACCAATGAACCTTATATCTGCAGCACTTGCATGTTTTGAATGAATCACCATCTACCCACCCCTGAACCTTATGAGCTCAGGTTGCTAAGGTTGCTATGTAGGTATTTAGACTAAAAACCCGAGATTGAAAACATGTATGCATTTTTTTCTCCTCTTTTTGGAGTCACCAAGCCCTTATAATGCTCACCAGAGCTTGACAAGAGAGAATTAGGCCTGCATAAAGGGCTATATATCATAGTGCTCCTACTTTCTCAGAAAGGAAGCCATCACACCTGCCGTCACCAAGGGCAGCCATCACACCCTGTGTGACCAACACTGTACGAAGGTTATTTCAACGTTTTTGTTTATATGATATCTTTTACCACAATTTTTACTCATAGTGTCCCATAGTGTCTTCTTTGTTGTATCCCATCCCATCTTTGTCCCTACGATCCTTCTTTTAAACCATTCACTGCAACAAACACCCTCTTCGTGGAACTTAAACCCACTTTCTCCCACTCCTTCTCAGAAAATAACCTATTCACTGCCACAAACACCTTTTTCATGGAACTTAAACGCACTTTATCCCACCCCTTCTCAGAAAACAACCCATTCACTGCAACAAATACCCTTTTCCTGGAACTTAAACCCACTTTCTCCCAACTCTTCTCAGAAAACTTCGGCCACCCCTTGCTAGTTCTTTGCTTTGTACATATCCAGCACGTATTGCGAGTTAGGTTTACAGGGATCCAAGTCAGCAGAATTACTGATGTTCTAAAAATGATGAGTGGAATTAGGAATTGGCAATGGCATACCAAAGTAAAACAGAGGATTGGAGCAATGGATCTGAGTGCAAAACATGGAAGCTGAGAGCAACCAAGGGAAGAAAATGTTTGTCATGCAGAGGGAAGAAAATGTTTTTTTTTGTGTTGGCAAATTTGTAAAGGCGAGTAAGATGGCACAATGCATTACCTCACGTCCACCTACTCACCTACTCCATTGCATGCATGTAACCAACGTGGCATCTGCATGTCGCAGGTAATGGACTACTAGTAAACGAACATGCACATGCAGGTAACGGACCACCAGCAAACGAACAATAGGGGGAGACGTGGGATGGAAGGAAAAGGAGGATAGTGGACAGGTGGAAACATACACCAAGAAATGGTGGGAGACCGTGATGGGAGAGGTGGTCGAAGATCTAAAGATAGGAAAGTAAAAATGTAACCGTAACGGCTTAAAACATACAATTTTATTAATATTTTGTCATTCTCAAATGGGACATCATATTTTATTAATATTTTGTCCTTCTCAAATGGGACCTCCATGATGGGCGGAGACTTTGAGACTTTGAGAAACCATGAATGTGAGTTAAGAATTTGTTGTAGTTCATTATATATTATGTATCTTATGCCTTTAAATTTACCTGCTTGGTTTTCAATGATAAAAATTTAGTTAGTAAATTTTTTATATTGCAATATAGTTTTTACCAAAAGTTACCAATGGTTGATTT